>VMDO01003995.1:74547-133071 GCA_007922755.1 Pedetes capensis | reverse complement strand
CTCTCTCTCTCTCACTGGAAAGTTGAATCCAAGGCTTCACATATGCTTTTTCTAAAGGCTCCACTACTGAGCCACACCTCAGCCCATTTTCTGCTTTATGTTTTGCCACAGGTCTTGCTAAGTTCACAGGCTGCCACTGGCCTCACACTTGCCATCTCCTGCCCCCACCTCCCAAGTCACTGGGATCACAGGAGTGTGCCATCACACCCGGCTTAGTAATTCTTGTTTCTCTATTTTGTTTTCACCACATTGTGATTGGTCTCTGGGAGAAAGCAGAGAAAGTTCACAGGGCTATCAGAGATGAGAGGATGAGGTCCTGATTCTGTAACCCCAAGTCCTAGGTAATGGAGTGGATTTCCATACAATTTTGGTGTATGGCTACCTGTGTTTATTTGTGATAGAATGGCCCGGATGCTCCCAGCCTCTCATTTTGTCCCTCAGTGAATGTTATGGCTTCATGATATGTGCTTTCTGATTGGATGACACAGGGTCCAGGCCTGCCTGGCAGGGTGACCAGGGACTTCACTGGCAGCTCTGGGTTTGGCAGAGATCACCATGGTATTGGGAAAACCAGCAATGGTGATCATTTATCAGGATTTCAAAAACCTGTCTCCAGCTATGGGAAATGGTGTACAAAGCCTTGGGATGTGGGGCGAGTCATTTGTAAGCTGTATTTGTCGGGAAGGGGGATGGGAATGTGGAAATCATGGAGAGAGATTTTGGTTCCATGTTAAAAAAAAAAAAAAAAAATGTTTACCAGGCAGATGGAATGGGCTGTTATGGATAACAAGGTCTCCAGCTGGAGGTGGCCACAGTGAGGCTGGACAGGGATTTCAGCATCAAATGGAAGGTGAGGTCTGTTACCTCTGACACCTCTTCCAGCGTGGGGTTCTGTGATACGACACTTTAGCCCTTGCCTTCATCTTCTCCCAGGGAGACATTCCAGCATTATTGTGTCCTCATTAATAACCATTAACAAGAGCTCAAATTGAGGCAGCCATCTGCCTAATTAAAGCCATGACCCCATTTGGCTCCAGTTGCTTGGATGAGCCAGGTAAGACCTAAGGGCCTCCTGATCCTTTTGTTTTGTGGAGGAGACCCGGTCTGTCTGTGTGTGTCCCTCGTCCCCACAGCCCCTGATGAGGGAGCAGAGAAGCCCCGGTGATGATGGCGGCTGCTGCTAGACCTCAGCTGAGGCGTTGTGTGTGAGTCCGAGTGGGTGGGACGCGCTGGTGCAGTAGCAGAGCCAGCGCATCCCACGCAGAGCCTTGCGGCTCGGCTGTAGTTCCACTTACCTCTCATTAGTCTGGATAACAGGCGCACATTCCCTGCAGCCTTTCCGGGGGCTGCTGGGAGCCCTGGGTGGCTGGATGTGGCACATGGCTGTTGGGGAGCCCAGCTGCCCCTCTGTGCCTTCTCGGTCTTTCCTCCCATGCAGCTGAATTCCAGCACCCGGTCAGCTCTTAGTAGGCTGGGCTGGAGAGGCCCAGGAAACCCCGCTCTGATGAGGAGCATTGTGCAGAGAGCCAGACCAGCTGGGGTCTGCCGTGCACACCTGAGCACCATAGTCCTCTGGCCAGGCAGACAGCGGTCCTTTGCTGGCCTCAGGGGGCAGCACAGTGCGTCCAGGGCCCAGGCCGGCGTGGCGATCTCTGGAATTGAGACTCTGTCTGCTGGTGTGAACCCTTCAGAAGGCTGCACTGCTGGGAACCTCCGCCCCAGCCCGTTAGCTTCCCTGGCTCCTTGTTTCAACTGGGGAAGTCAATGCACTGGGGTTGATCAGTCATCTAGCACAGCCCACAAGAAGGTCCCTTCCACGGCTCCCTCTTTTCTCACTCCCTTTGGATCTGACTCACCCAGGTGTCTTCTGTGGCTGTGCTGCAGGGACGGGGGTTTGGAGAGCCAGGGGAAGCTGAGTGGGATGTGCTATGGTAACACTAGGATTGGCTCCTGGAAGCCTCTGGCATGGCGCAGAGGTGAGCCCAGTGCTTGGGCTGTGGGACCCTCTGCCTCTCTGTGAATCCGAGGCCCCATTTACTGGTTGTGTGACCTTGGGCAAGAACGTGATTTCTCAGTGCCTCCATTTCTTCACTGTAACGTGGGATTCGTGTTTTTATGAGAATTCAGTAAATGTCTCTGTAGAAAGCTCTCGTTCTAGTGCCAGGCGTATTGGAAAGGCTGTGAAAGTGACCTCCATTGTTAATGGCACGGCAGGGCCAGCCGAGCTCCATCGGCCTTTTCCTGCCTGGAGCACCCATCCCCATTCTTCCCCCAATCCTGCCTCTTCCCTTTCCCTAAATCCCACTTTCGCCTCACCTTGCTCCAGGAGATGAGTCTCCCCACCTGTCTGGAGGGCTTTTGCCTCCAGAGTTCTCAGTGCATAGGTGTGCGCTCACACATGTGTGCGTGCGTGTGTGCGTACGCATGCGCTGTCTTCGTTCGTACTCACCCACCTGTTTTATGCAACCCTTTCTAAAAACCGTACTTGAATTCTGTCTATACTAGGAGCCTAGGAGCATCCCAAAGGGATGGGTTCTGCCTTCTGTACCCTCCAGTGCCGTTCACACTGGTGTGTCATCCCAGGTGACTACTGGATCTGGGTGATTCCCCATTTCTAAAACCTTCCCTGGGGCTGGGATTTGGCTCAGTGGGTAGAGCGCTGCGCTGCAGTCTCTGAGACCCCGAGTTCAATTCCCAGCACCGCAAAAATGGGAGAAGGGCCTGGCAATCCACTCCCAAGGCAATCCCGAAACAGTCAGCCATTGAAAACCCTATGAGGGTCGCTATGAGTCGGATACCGACTCGATGGCACCTAACAACAACAAAACCTTCCCTTACCCCCGTCCCTTTTCACTTACTCTGCACTCCGTTGTCTTTCCCTTTGCGTCAAACTCTGCAAAAGTATTGCCTGTTTAAACAATTTCATTTTCTCTTCCCTCTTTCCCTATCAAGAGGACTCTCTGGTCAGATTCAGCCCTCATCAATGATGCCCTATTGCTAAATCCAGGGGTCTAGCCCAGGCCTTATCTCATGGGCTCAGCAGCAGCACTGACAGAGCCCTTCACTGCCTCTCGCTTGCAGAACTTTTCCCCATGGCTTCTGGACCACATCGCACCTTGGTTCTTGCCCTACCTCCCTGGCTTCTCCTCCTCAGTCTCTTTGGCTGCTCCCTGGCCACCTCCCGATTTCTGCATATGACACACCTCTTCTCTGTCCTCCATAGCCCTTGGGGACCTCCTGTGTCATGGCTTTAAGGGTGTCTCTATGTGTGTGGCTCTCTGGTCTTGTCTCCAGCTCTGATCTCCCATCCGTAACTCAGGCACACAACTGCCCACTTGGCACCCCACTCAGCTGGCAATAGAAACTAAAATAAGGCATGTTCACATTCAAGCTCGGGATTTCTCTCCCCAAGCCTCCTCCTGTCTTCCCCACTTGAGAAATGGTGAGCCGTCCTATCTGCTTGGACTGGGCTCCAGACCTTGGAGTCATCCTCCATGCCTCCGTCCTCTGGGTCTGCCCCCTCTCCATCAGTGATTCCGTTGCCGCTGCATTCCAAGTACAGCCAAGGCCACCCAACAGTACCCTGAGCTCTCACGCCCCTGCTCCAAGCCGCACTCTCTCTTCTCCAAGCCGCACTCTCTCTTCCCGGATCATTGCAAAGCTTTCCTGCCAGTTTCCCTGCTGCTCTCTTATGTCAGCACTTTGCATTTTCAAAATAGCTGCAAGAGCCACTCTGTTAAAATGTAAGTTGGATCTTGTCAATGCTCTGCCTTGGCCCTCCATTGGCTTCTCATCAGAATAAAAGACAAAGTTCTCACAGTGGTGCACAGGGTCTCCATGACTTGTCCCTGTTCTGTTAATTTTCACTTTTCATTTTGTACCAGCCTGCCTCTTGCTCATGGCATGCCAGCCCCAATGCTACTAGCTTTTTTGCTTTCCTCCCACAAATGCTAAGCATGCTCCTACCCCAGGGCCTTTGCATTTGCTGTTCTCTTTGCCTAGAACACTCTGGATACCTGTATGGTTCCCTCATAACCTTCAGGTTATACCCTACCTATGCTTTCCTCCTTCCCTTGCCCCCAACACTTTCTATCCTTCCCTGCCTTATTATTATTATTATTTTCTATAATACATCTTCACTTGGCATTCTGGTCCTGTATATTTCTCATCTGTATCCTCCCATGAGGAAAAACTGCTTGTTTTATTCTCTGCTGTTTCCCTAGCACTTAACACAGTGTCTGGCATACAGTAGGTGCCCACTGGATATCTAATGAATGAATGAAGGGAAGGAAAGAAGCAAGCAGACCAAAGGAGACCCCAGAGGAACTGCAGAGTTGAAAGCCCGTGGAAAGCACAGACTGATGGCCTCTCTTGGCGTGGGGCCATCTCTTCACAGGCGCTCCTTTCTCGCCAAGAACACAGTGACGCGCTTGGCTCCCTGGCCCTGCGTTCTCTGCGCCCTGCCGCCAAACCCCAGGTCCTAAGGCTACGCTTGCTCCGCAGCCCAGTCCAGCGCTTATGTGACTCAGCATCAACACGAGTCTTGGCTGGAAGATCTTACTTCTTCCCTCAGATCCTAACACCAAGCTCTTCGCTTGAGACCCGCTCCCACCTGCGTGGCCCCCGCAGCACCCATATCGCGGTCTTGTGGAATCTGAGAACTCACTTTGATCTTCTGATTATTCCCAGACTCTTCTGGAGGGTGGGCGGGCCTTCTTTGTCTCTGTCTTCCAAGAACCCAGGGACCTTGAGCCTCCACCCAAGTGTCCCAGTGGGGGCTCTGTTACCGCCTCACTTCCAGTCTTTCCCTGGCACTTCTGCTTCTGGTGGGCACCTGCTTGCTGTTTGCCATGAGCCTTCACCACTTACGCCTGTCTGCTTATGCTGGTTGTTGTTGGTAGGTGTCATGGAGTCAGGTCTGACTCATTCTGACCCACACAGGGTTTTCAAAGGCTGATGGTTTTGGGATTGCCTAGGGAGTGGATTGCCATGTCCTTCTCCCATTGTTGTGGTGCTAGGAATCGAACTCAGGAACTCAGAGACTGCAGAGCAGTGCTCTACCAACTGAGCTAAATCCCAGCCCCCAAAAGCAGCTATTTTGTTGATGTTAGGTGCCATCGAGTTGAATCCGACTCATAGCAACCCTATGTACAGCAGATCGAAACACTTTCTGATTCTGTGCCAAGCACACCATCCTATGTATGTTTAAGCCCATTGTTGCAGCTACCGGGCTGGGATTTGGCTCAGTGGGTAGAGTGCTGCGCTGCAGTCTCTGAGGTCCCGAGTTCAATTCCCAGCACCGCAAAAATGGGAGAAGGGCCTGGCAATCCACTCCCAAGGCAATCCTGAAACAGCCATTGAAAACCCTATGAGGGTCGCTATGAGTCGGATACCGACTCGACGGCACCTAACAACAACAATTGTTGCAGCTATAGGCAATCTATAAATGAATGGGCATGGGGTGCGGGGAATCAAACCGGGGACCTCAGAGACTGCAGAGCAGTGCTCTACCTAATGATCTAAACCCCAGCCCTGCTGCTTATGCTTATGTTCACAAGATCTAAATGTCACCTATCCCACCTCTGAATAGTGAGGGCCACTCATTTTTCTTTCTCTTGAACCCAAGTCTGTCTGTGTGTGTCCACTGGCCAACCTTCAGGGTTGGCCCAACCTTCAGCTCTGCCCAACCTTCAGGGCCCTATGGATCAAGACCAGTGCTCTTCCCTGGGACGGCGTCTCTGAGACCTGGAGCTCCGTCGTCTCATTGTCCTCCGCCTCTTCTTTCATGCAGAGAGGCACCATGCGTACCTAGGACTATTCCTTCCATCCCCTCGCTTGGATTCTACTCAGTGTCCTGGTCGTCCTCTCCTGAATGGGTCTTCTTTTTCCTCCTTCCTAATTGGGACGCGATCCCCCAGATCAGAGGTGGGCACTCCCGTCATCTGCTTCTCATCCACCAGTGCCACCTGCTCTGTCCTGGCGAGGGTGTGGTCTCCCAAATTCAGAGCCTCATTGCCACCCAAGCTGCGGCTGTCCATTCTTTGGGTTAGGGAAGCCAACTGTGGGTTCCGCCTGTCCCTTTGAGATGCAGCCCGCTGGCTCCTCCCAGGCTTCGCTTTGCTCTCAGCACCCAGGGCCAAGGCTGCTCTTTGACGGCAGGCTGCCCCAGTGTCAAGAGACACCTGCATTAAGGGGCTGACCGCTGGGGCTTCCCTACGTTGAGTCACCTCTTGGCTTCCTCCAAGCGATGGTTTCCCTGCCCTCTCTAGGACGTGGGCTTTTGAGCGCAGAGTGACACAGGCAGAGAAGGGAGTGCCACTCTGCTGGCAATACTCATAAATTCCCCCAGTGGCGGGGATCTAACAACGTGAGATGTTGAACTTTCAGCTCACAGATGAAAGAACAGGGATTTTCCCAGAGATGACAGAAAAGGGAAACATACAGCCCCAGGGGCCTCCGCAGGAAGCCGTGTTCAGGAGGCACTCCGGGAGACACCAGCCCTCAGCCTGTGCCGGGAGGGCTGCTCTCGGTGCCTCTGCGCAGCCACCTTGAAATTCCAGGCCAACAACCTGGAAAAGAGGGAGAACTTTTCAACGCTCTGCAGCAAGGAATTCTCCTTGCGCTGCCTGCAGCTGTTGAGTTTCTGAAACCCCTTCATCTGAGAATAGTGGTTGGCTGCCAATGTCCCCTTCAGAGCCAATTTGGGAAGCCTAGAGTTCTAAAGGAATTGAGTTAGTAAGTGGCAATCAGTGGAGTCAGCGGAGATGAAATCCGATACACAAAGAGAAACGATCTCTGTGTTACTGCGTTCGGAGAGTTCCTTTTACTAAATCTCTTCCTCAGCTATCACAGAATGATCTCCCAGAGGGCAAGGGGGCTCCTGGGAGGCACAGCCACTATCTCCTGGACACTTGCTGCTCTTGGCTTGTGATTGCTGCCTGGGGTGGGGATCCCCGCTGGGTCTTGATGGGCATGCATCATGCAGTGAATCCCTGAGGATGGTTCCTGAGGAAAGCTGGGGGTTCATGTTCAAGTCTTCAAATTCCAGGTGTCATGGAACAAGTCTGGTCTTGGACTCGAACTCCGTGTGCATGAATCCCTCTCACTAGCCATGTGCCTTTAGGCAAATGCCTCAACCTTTCTCACACTCAATTTCCCATGTGGAAATGGGAAATAGCAGAGCTTATCATTTATTATGGCATTAATTGAGAGGAGCTATCTAAAGTTCCCTGCATGGTGTATGGCATATAGTAACATTTAGTAACTATTAGCTCCTGTCTTTTTGCTGCTTTCAAGAAATAGGAGTTAGCTCAACAATTACGGCAAGGAACTGGATGGCACCGTAGGGTAGGGGGATCGTGTGGCCTTTGCTGACACATGAACCTGAAATTAAATTAGTTTTGCATATCACCTTGGGCAAATTAAATTATTTGACATCTGCTATAAAATGAGGATAATAATACTCACCTTACATGATTATCGAAGTTTACGTGAAAGATAATATATGGAAAATGGCTAGCAGAATGCTTGACAGGCAGTAGGAAGTCAGTAAATAATAGCCATTATCAGTAGCGCTACCATTATTGCTATTACTGTAGATTTCTATTGCTGCCATAACAAATTACCACACGGTTAGCAGCTTAAACCAGATAAATTTACGACTGCAGTCCGTAGTTCAGAAGTCTCACTGAGCTAAAGCTAAGCTGTTCTTTCCTGAGGCTCTCGGGCAGCATCTGTTTTCTACTCATTGGGTCATTGGTAGAATTCCCTTCCTGGTGGTTGTAGGACCGAGGCTCCCCTTGTCCTGCTGGATGTCAGCTGAGAGCCATTTCCAGCTTCCCCTCTGCCTTAGTGCTTGGCCTTGGCTTTCTCCCTCCATTTTCCAAGCCAGCCATGGATGGTCAAGTCAGAATCACCTTGAATCCCAGTGACCTCAGTTGGGAAAGGTTCTCTCATGTTAAGGATTCAGGGGGCTAGATTGAGCCCACCGGGATAATCCCAGACCTGGATCATCTGTTCAGTCATCAAATTGCACCTTAATGGAATCTGCAAAGTCCCTTTACTGCGAAAGGTAACACATTCTCAGTTTACAAGGTTTAGGGTGTGGACATCTTTGGGGGCCATTATTCTGTCTACCACAACTGCTCCTCTGCAGACAGCCTCCAAAGGTGGCCTTCTCGTGAGCAGTGCCTGTTGCGTGGGACTCTGCCCTTAGAAACGGTCACAGGCCCAGTCCTTGTCCCTCATTGCCAGACTCCTGGTGCCATTGTCCATTTTTCATGAGAACCACACACCCTGAGCACTAGCGCCAATGTGTTTCCCCCGTGGGTGGAGGGCGCTGACCCTGAGACTGGGCCAGCAGGTGAGCAATAGCCAGGAGGGGCTGTGTTACAGGAAGTGCTTTATTATGTTCATTTAATAGTCCTGCTGCTTCTCACATGTCAGGGGCCACTAGAGTAGTCCTCAAGCTGAATATTATCAGGGGCTGTCACGAGGGCTTTGTGGGCTCAGCTTGGAGTGATGTATTTATTTCCTGCCACAGGACTGGGAGGGAATAATGCCTCCCCAGAGTCTCGATAGACTCTTATTCCACCTGTCATCTTTCCAGAGGGGACGGGGCCACTTGTGCTGTAAGAAGTGAGAAGAACCTGTCCTGGGAGCTAGGAGTTAGGAGGTCTGATGTCTGGAGGTGCTCCAGCCTGTTCCTCTGTCCCCTTGAACTTACTTAATATGGACAGTGCCCTGTTCTGGGCTAAGCTGTGTGGGAAAGGAAGTAGGATATTTTGTTGGCACATGTTCTAAATATGAAAAGACAAGGCTGTCAGACATGCAGGAACTAAAGGGTGCCATAAACCAAGGAGCATGAAGTTCTTTGGTGTGGCATGGGTTAAGTGATGAGGACTGTGGTTGCCTAGGGACTGAGGGCACAATGGCATCTGGGGCTTCTCGTTCCCTTCCAGGAAATTCTTCTGGTGCTACGCCAAGTGGAGTGAGCAACAGGGTGGTAGAGCATTGCTTTGATGGAGTGACATCCGTGCTCCCTGAGCACCTACACTGTGTTCATCACTTTCTATAAATTCTGTGCTTTAATTTTCACAACCTCCAGAGGTGGCTTTGATAAGAACTGGGATTAGGGTATGGAAATGCCAGCATGACGGGGCCAAGGTCACCCATGCAGAGCATGGAGGGCCTTGGATTTGAACCAGATTTATTGGGCGCTAACTTTGTTCTCTGCCCCTCCAATCAGCACCTTTCTGCTGTGATCCTGTGTGGAGACCCCAGGCCTCTGGCTGTGCCTTGTGGATCTGGAGGTGCAGGAAGAAGGTGGGCAAGGCCAAAGCCCACCCTGGCCAAGTGTGGCACCAGCTTTCTTTAGAGAAGCAGAAAGGCAGACACGACACCACAGCCCCTAGAGCCCCTGCCTCCGCAGGTTCCATTTTCACATGTGTGTGAGAGAGAAATTAACTCAACATCGAACCACAGGAGTAGCACCAAGGGCATCTTTAGGCTAAAAATAAGAGCAGAGGCTGTGCTGCTCAGAGGGGCTGAGGCCGCATGCTGCCTTTATTTATAGCTACTTATTTATTAGACACCAAATGATGTTTAACCAGGAATCATATGGCAGTGATCTTTGATTACTTATGTGGCTAATGGCTGAACATATATTATTATTGCTATTTATTTAACCCTGCTAAATGTACCAAGTGCTTTTCTCCCCATGAAGCCACCCAGGAAAGGGCCAGAAGAATGGAGAAGTGGCTTGGCAAGTGGTCCTAGAGATTTGGGGGGGGGGGACCCACACCACAGTGTGCTGACCGCCTTGGTCCTCACCTGCCATGGCACAGTGACGTGAGCTCAGCAGCGGCCTGCCAGGGCCAGACTCTATCTTATTATCTCTCACTCTTCTGCCTGGCCTTGCACATAGTAGGTGCTATGGGGCTGGAAAGTGTGATCCCTGGTTTGGTTTGGTTTTAAGTAAAAAAGGTAAGTCCTTGGTAACAGAGGGAGTAGGGGTAGAGTGGAGAGAATGCCCTACAGGAAAATAAGAGTTTAAGGTTAGAGCTGGGGCTTCTGCAGCCAGAAATATCTGGCCTGTGTTAATAGCCACATATGGAGTATTTATTGTGTGCCAGGCAGAATGCTAAATGCTATTTAAAATGATTTAGCCCAACTGCCTCCTCCCTCATTTTACAGATGACAAAGCTGAGGCTCAGAGCAGTTAAATAATTTACCCAAGGTCACACCATTGGTAGGAGGCCAGAGTCGCTGTTCATGTCTACGCCTGCCTGCCCCTGGAGACCAGGTCCCTTTGGTGCTGCCTGCCCTACTTCAAAGCCAGTGCCTTCCTCTTCTCGCCGTTAGGCTTAACTTTTTGAGTAAACAGCCCGAGGACAGAATGGAGAACTCGTTGCCCGGGAGCCGGGGAGAGAGCGTGGAAAATGGTTGGTGACCTCCCCTGTTCTTTCCTTTGGTGTCAGGCCCAGCTGTCCCCGGGGCTGCCTAGTGCAAGCCTGGGTGGGGCCCTTGGGGCTTCATGACAATGAGGCTTCCTCAGAGGGCAGGGGGCGGGGCACTGCCAGGCCCTCAATGTGCAGGGTGGAAGCCATCATGTCTCCGCCCTCTGGACACCTGAGGAGAGCAGGGCCCTCTTCACAGGGGGAGCTTCACTGGACTTCCCAGTCTACTTCGGGCACCCCGCCTTGGGGCCCCCTCGTCACTTCCCTCCATGCTTCCCCGGTTCCATCCTTCCAGGGGAAGGCTCACCCTCCCTCGCAGGGCAGCCGAGGCCTTCACAGGCAGGCTGTGGACGCCCGAGGTGGCTTCATCTTCAGCCTCCTGCTTGTCCACTCCCTGGCCGGCACTGGGCTCCCTGAGTAGATGCTGGCCCCTTGCTCCCTCTGGAAGCTCAAAATACTCATCTTCTCATTCGGCCGGCCTGCAGAACTTGACTCAGTGTGCGACACCTAGTCTGTGGGTGCCCTCCTCCCCCCAGGAAGCTTCTCTGCCTGTGCTTCCTGTGCGCCTCCATGATCCCGTCCCTCCTCAAGGCACCCACACCACAGTGTACTGACTGCATCGGCCCTCACCTGCCATGGCACGGTGACGTGAGCTCAGCAGCAGCCTGCCAGGGCCAGACCCTATCTTACTGTCTCTCGCTCTTCTGCCTGGCCTTGCACATAGTAGGTGCTACGGGGCTGGAAAGTGTGATCCCTTTCTCCCCACCACAAGGGCTGAGACCGCCTCGCCTGTAGCAAAAGACAGGAGAACAAGAGAAAAGCATAGCAGGTTTATCTCATCAGAGCCTTCAGAAATGAGGAGCCAAAGAGCCCAGGAAAGTTGTCCATGATCGTGCCTGGGTTCCATGAAGACGCTCTGGCGCGGGTGGGCAGCCATGTGGAAGTGGGACTGGCTGACGGTGTGAGGTAACGGCAACAGACTGCAGGGCGCCAAGCAAGGCCTGCCTGTGCAGATTCCTCTTGACCTCTCTGTGGCCCTTCTTCCCTTCGGTATGGACGGGGCTGGACTCCTCCAGAATGAGGGTCTTCAAGGAAGAAAGGAGAAGGGAGAGAGGGGCTGGTCTAAGTTTCATGGCTTACTTTGAAGGAGAGGAAATCTACTTACTAGGACCCACTTTGGGGAAGAGGAATTCTGGCTTCTGTGACCCACTTTAGGGTTGAAAGAGCATCAGGATACTGGAGGACCCGGGAAGGTCAGAGGGGCCTGCTTCTGAGACTTGGATTCTTCTTCAGATCAGAGTATTGAGTATGCGGGGCTGGGGTTTAGCTCATTTGGTAGAGGGCTGCTCTGCACTCCCTGAGGACCCGAGTTTAATCCCCAGCACCACGAAAACGGGAAAAAATGTGGCTACCCACTCCTGAAGTAATAACTAGACAATCAGCCGTTGAAAACTCTATGTTGTACATAGGGTTGCTATGAGTTGGACCTGACTCAATAGGATCTAACAACAATGACAACAACATCCTTGAGCACGCCAGAGCACCAAGCTCGCGGTGTTGCTTTCTGAATCCTACCAGTGTTTAGTGAGCCTTGGGCGGGTGAGCCTGTGAAGGACCCTGGTCACCCTGGTTGAGGAAGGGAGGGAGATTGTGACCTGGTTGTTGCCTAGACTGTGAAAGGGGGAGAAAGACCCCACCTAGATGCCCAAGGAGGACCTCAGGAGCTCCCTTCCAGCGCCCCCTCCTCCTGGCCACACCCATGTCCACCCTCTGGCCTTTTCAGTTACAGCCAAACATGTAGCTCGAAGCTTGTGACCTTCAGAAGGAGGACCATGCGGGCTTGGCCCGGCATCATGGAGGGCCTCCAGCTGCCTGGGCTGTTTGGCTCCGATGTGTGACTCCCATGCAGGGAGGACCCCCCTTCGCAGGGTGGCCTGTCCCAGCCTTGTCATCCTTTCGTGCCGTTCCCTTCATCTCTGAGACATGACCGGTGGCTGCCTGGGGTTTGGCTGGATGTCAGGGCACTGGAAAAGAGGATCCCCTGAATAGGGTACCTGGGGAGGAGGAGCCCAGTGGGCCTTGGACCAGGAATAGGGGTCAGCCCAGAGCTGGCCACCGGGAGAGCTGGGGAGCAGATGGAAGCACAGGGGGAGCCATTGAATCTGCAGGGCTCAGGTCCCCTCTTGCGTCTCAGCTTTTTCTGGCCGTGGTCTCCGAGGTACCCCCAGTCTGCTATTCTGTGGCTCTGCAGCCCTTCTCCCGTGAAGCTGCAGCAGATGTGCTTCTGGTGCTTTCTCTCCCCTCCCTCCCCTCCCTTGCCCCTCTGTGTACTATATTTACTCCCCACCTGGGCTGGCCGGTCCCTTGATTAAGTGCCATTTAGCTCTTGGCTGCCTGTCCGCTGAGTTTTGTTGCCCCGTTCCGTGAGGCACACAGGCCAAGGCCTGATTTTGGAGACGAGGGTAATGAGAGCCAAGAGCGGTGGCGTCCACTTAGATTGGATTTTAATAAAGTTTCCAGCTAACCTAAATCATCTCCGCCACAGGCAGCCACGGCCGCTGAGCGTGTGGGTCACTTCCCAGCTGCCTCCTCAGCCTGGGGCCAGCAGGACCTGGAGCCTTGGGAGGGGAGGTCCCCACCTCCAGCTGCAGGTCCCCCTTGATGGTGGGGGCAGAGCTCTCAGAGCAGCACTCAGGTCAAGGCACTCAGCGGATGCCTGATGCCGCTCTTTGGGCAGCTGCTAATTAGTCGCAGATGATGAGATAATTCATAAAAATTAGCCGTGATTTCCTTCATTGTGTTCATAGCACTGGGCCATAAAACTGCTGCTGAGGATGACTTTTCTCGGCATCAAGTAGCAGGATGTCAAGGAAAAAGAACAGCCCTGCGCAGGGCTGGAGGGGGGAAGAAAGAAAACAAAGCTGGTTTGGGAGTGATTTCCAGGCTTTGGCAGAAAGGAGTCAAATTGAAATGCAAATCCTGGTGTCTCAGAGCCCTGTCAGGGAGAGCTGCATTTGGTGGTGTCACCTTGGCTGAGATGGCAGGTGGGGGATGGCTTCCTCTGCTCCTCAGCCTCCCCTTGGTGCTGGGCAGGGAGCTGAGCTGGCCTGGGCCCCCGGAGCATTCCCTGGAGAAGCACACATGTGCTCGTGTGACCGGTGGCGTGGTCTGGTTGTGACCTTCTCCGTCTGCCACTCCTGGCTTTTCCGCTCTCTCACCCAGCTCTGCCCACACGGGCCTCATGTTAATTTCCTGAATGTGCCAAGAGCCTTCTTGATTTAGGGCCTTACCCATGCTGTTCCCTCTGTCTAGACCATTATTCACCCCATCTCTTTCCCCAATCCAGTGAGCTTCTGTTTATCCCCAAGGTAAAGCATCGTTCCTGTAGATAAATGGTCCTTGAACGGTATCCCAGTGCTTGGCACCGCTCCTGTGTGGCCACAGGGAGAAAGGGGCCCATGGGTAAATGGTCTCATTCCTGCTGGCACGGTTCTCCACGCCATGTGGCTCACAGGGTAGGTCAGAGCCAGGGACATGGCTAATTCTGTGTGCTGGCCCCTCCTGGGCCACCTCCTCAAGACCCAAGTCTGTGCTCTGCTAGAAGCTCCCCACATCTCTCCCACCTCCGCCACCACATCTGGAAGGCTTGTGTCCCAAGTGTCTGCCTGGCGAGTCCTTACTAATTCTCTATGGTCCTGCTTACGAGTCAGCTTCCCACCACGTGTCCCCGATGCTGTTCTCTCCCTCTTATTGCTCCCAACCTTCTTTTGTGTCACTCTGTCTTGTAAGTTGTTTCGTAGCAACCGTGTTGCTTGAGGGTCCCTGCTGAAGTCACTGTGCTCATTTGAGAGCATCAACTAGTGGAGTGGGTGCCCCATCAGTTGTTGAGTGAATAAATGAATGAGTGTAAAGCTCAAAAATGTTTTTAGTGCTATTTAATAATCTAGGCTGGAGATGATATTGGCTTAGAGGAGTGACAATGGAGATAGTGAGAAATTGTTGTTGTTGTTAGGTGCCGTCGAGTCGATATCTGACTCGTAGCAACCCTCATAGGGTTTTCAATGGCTGACTGTTTCAGGATTGCCTTGGGAGTGGATTGCCAGGTCCTGCTCCCATTTTTGCGGTGCTAGGAATCGAACTCGGGACCTCAGAGACTGCAGCGCAGCGCTCTACCAACTGAGCTAAATCCCAGCCTGGTGAGAAATAGACAGGTCTTTTTGAAGTTAAATAGACTGGTCTTGGTGGCAGACAGGATGTAGAGGATGAAGGGGACCTAAAGAATGATTAGCTGGGTGGCTGTTGTTGTTGTTACTGTTGTTGTTAGGTGCTGTCGAGTCAGGTCCAACTCATAGCCACCCTTGTAGGGTTTTCAATAGCTGACTGTTTCTGGGTTTCTTTAGGAGTGGGTTACCATGTCCTTCTCCTGTTTTTGTGGTGCTGGGGATCAAACCCAGGGCCTCCCAGTGCAAAGCAGCACTCTACCAACTGAGCTAAACCCCAGCCCCAGGTAGCCATAGGTATCATTTATTAGGAAGGGGAGAAGTGGGAGGAACAGCCTCAGAGTTAGGGCAGGGAGATAAGAATTCCACTTGGCAAATGTTGAATTTGAGACAGTTGTCACACATCCAAGAAGAGATGCCAGGGAGTCAAATGGGCATAAGATATTAGACTTCAGAAGAGAGGTCCCAGGTAGAAATAGAGCAGTCATTGGCATGTGAGAACCATGGGACCAGGCAGTCTCCTAGAGACAATGTGTGGGAAAAGGTATAGAGGGCCCAGGATGGAGCAATTTGAATATTTGCTCAAAAAAGAAAGATGATCAAAGGCTTTCGGGCCATTTTGTGAAACAGACATGGTTTAGTGAGTCTGTAATAAATAGCAGGACTAAATTATACACCAGACCCAGTCAGCCAAAAAATTTAACCAGCAGGGAAGTGTGGAAAACTGTGGATTTTGTATCTGGAGGGCACATTGATCTACTATGCTATGCTAACTGTAGGAGAGCAGCCATTGTCTTTGGGTGGAGCAGCTGAACCTTGTCATGTCAGTGTGGCCTCTTGCCCTGTTCTAGATAAAGCAGACATTAGTTCTGGCGTTGCCATTTGCCAAGCTAAGAAGTTATCTCTAGTGAAGCATTGGAAGATTCTCAAGGGATAAGACATGAACACATACTTATAAATTAGTATAGAACTTTTCCAGGCAACTAGCACTTTTTGCCTGCCTGTCTCTCTCTCTCTCTCTCTCTCTCTCTTTCTCTCTTTCTTTTTCTCCTCTCCTTCTCTCCTTTCTTTCTCTCTTGAAAAATATCAAAGTGGCTGGACACTGTGGCACACTCCTATAATCCCAGTGACTCGGGAGGCAGAGGCAGGAGGATCGCAAGTTCAAGACCAGAGGCAGTCTGCATAATTTAGTGAGACCGTGTCTCAAAAAGTAAAAAAATAGGCTGAGGGTGCATCTCAGTGGTCCAGCACTTGCAAAGCATGCAAGTGTGAGGCCCTGGGTTCAACCCCCAGTACAAAAAAAAAAAAAAAAAAAAAAAAAAAAAAAAAAAAAAAAAAAAAAAAAAAAAAAAAAAAAAAAAAAAAAAAAAAAAAAAAAAAAAATATATATATATATATATATCAAAGTGAAACAAATGGAATATGCATTTGATTTAATGATGGTCAGTTGATCCACTCACTTATTCATATTCAATACCCTGTGAGTAGACTGCGATAAGTCAAAGTTAAGAACAAAAAGAAGGATAGTATTTGAACGCTGACCTCTAAAGCTTGTGGAGACATAATGAACTCATATGAAAACCTAAGCGACAGTGCAAGGCAATCCAATAATTATGGCCAGGGAAAACATACTAAATGCCCAATGACTGGAACAGACAGTGTCTGGTACAAGAGCCTACAAGGGGAAATCGCCCTCAAGTAGTCAAGGGAAGCTTTTCTATGCTCTCCTGATCCAGTGGTTTATCTTGGAGGCTTTGGTAAGGGGTGCTGTTTAGGGCATAAAGGTACAAGGGGGAATGGAGTGGACTCTCAGCCTATACTTCAGGGGAAGATGACATTTAGATCTGCTGCCATCTGTTGGCGAGTGTGGGAAGGATCCTAGAGCACAGTCATTGGGTTGTGTAAACGAGAGATGCCAAGAAGACCCAGGTGTTGGCACCTACCTCTCAGGGACAGGGGAGTTTTAGTCTAGTCCGTTGCCATCATAAATCCAGTCCTCTGACCAGCAGCACTGATAATCAGTGGGAATGTGGTAAAATGCACCATCCCAAGCCCTGCCCCCACATCAGCATCTGCAGGTCAGCCGAATCCCCCAGGGATTTTCACATTCATTAAAGTTTGAGTAACACCGGTCTAGCCTCAGGGATCTGGGAGGCTTCTGGAAGCCTTTCTAGGCCCTGCTCCTTGTAGGTTCTGGGTGGGACTAAGGCAAGGCCTTGAAATTCAAGTTTTTAATAAGTGCATTTAGGCGATGCCTGGCAGCAGGAGTTTTGAAAGCTCTGCTTTAGGCTGCACCCCATGGCCCTGGGTCAGGCCAGCTTTCACCCCATGCAGGTGCCTGGCTATAGGTCCTCACCTCTCTATCGAAGCCATTCTTTCGAAGCCCACCAGCCTCCTGGGGGCTTCCCAGCCTGCATCCTCTCATGGCTCTTCACCTCTTGGCAGTGGTGGCGGTTCCGGCCGCCTGTCCGAAGCTCTCTCGATCTTGGGTTCCATTAGACTAGGCTCTCCTGTCTGCATTATTCTCCTACTCTGCGCCTTCCTTGTGCCTCTTTCGTACCGTGCTTTGCCCTAAGCCCTTGGCTCTTCCCTCACCCTTTACAGGCAACCTTGTCCCCTCCATGGCTATCATTCCTGTTTCTAAGAAAACAACCTCCACATCGCCTGCAGGTCTCTGGCTGCAGCTGTGTGCGGGAGGTTCCCCACGTGCCCTGGTGCCCCTCAGGCTGGAGGCAGCAAGATCACACAGTGCAATGCAAAACCCACCCAGCTTGGAGTCCAGCTCTCCCTTTGTCCACAGGGGCATCTTGGGGAGATTCATCTAGTTTTGAGTCTCAGTTTACCTCTGTAGTGAGATTAATTACATCTGCTTCAGAGGATTATGTTAGCGACAGTGTGGTATAATCTGTGTGAGCAGTGCGGTGCCTAAGAAGCACATAAGGAATGCTAAAACAATTTCTCTTTTATGATAACCTCTATCAGAATGAACTCAATTCTTTGTATGTATCCTGCATTGTTTTTTAAAAAAAGTTATGTCTTTGCTCATATTCTTCCCTCTGCCCGGAATACCTAATTTTGCTGTCTTTCAGGGCCCAACTCTGTTGCTGCCTGGGCCATGAAAGCTCTGATCGACTCAACTCCAACCCAGCTTTTACACAAATTCCTGTATTTCATTAACTGCCCCTTAGGGTTCCTACATCACCGCCTACCTTGTATTATTATTATTTAAGCGGGACCTTGCCAGGGAAGCTCTGCTGTCCTGTTGGGAATAGATAGGGGGCACCATCTTTGTACATGCAGGCTAGATATTGCTGTCTGTTATCATTATGTATGCTAATGGAGTGGGGCAGGGATGTGGGGAATGAAAAGAGCAGACGGCCCCCACGTTATTGCTGTTGGCTTCGGAAGGCATTTGGTACAACTGCTTCAGATTTACTGGGCTGATACTGTTTTATCAGGTGCACGTTAATCTGAGTTTGCCTTCCCTGAGCATCTACCATCTGGGAAACTGAGGGGGGTGATCCAAAAGCATGCTGATCCGTGGGAGAATCTAGGTGGGGATTTTCAGTTGTCTAGGGATAATTCATAAAATGGGAAATCTTGCCCAGCTTAACTGAGAATTCCCTATCCTGTTATTATTTGTCTCTTGGCTTTCTCTAGTTGAAACTCTTTGTAACAATTAGTCAATGCATCATCTGTCTTTGATCTAACATACTTCTGGTGACAGAGCAGAAGTGCTGTTTGTTTTTTAAATACCCGCCACACTATTATAACGATACCTTGTATCTGTATAATGAATAACTTGTAAACAACCTTTATGTACATTATTTAGTTTTATCTGTGTGACAGGGAAGTAAGTAAAGTAGACCACATTGTCCCATTTGACAGGTGTGGAAACCAAAACTCAGACAAGTGAAGTGATTTTCCCTAGGATCTCTGAGCTAGGTGGAGGCAGAGCCTTGGTCATTCCCTCCTGGTCCCATGTCATGTTTTACCACCCTCCTTTAGTGGACATCCCATTCTTTAAGATGTTTATTATTTGCTTGCCGAACTTCCAGGGAGTTTTCCTTTATCGATCCCTACTTTCTGATAAAGTTCTTCATTTTTATTTGTTCTATGCATTTTCTTTCTGTTTTTTTTTTTTTGGAACAAATTTATCACATGTAAAGTACGTTTTTGTTAACTGTTATCTGGATCACTGGTGGGGCTGTTTCTATGGTCTGGAGTGCCCCCAGCCCCTTGGATTTTGGTCATCTGGCTCCCTCTTTGAATATGCCTGGTATTTTATTATTATTGCTATTATTATTGAATACTGGACATAGTTGAGGTGGTCAATGCTGTGATCGTTCTTGGTAGAAGACTGATTCTTTGCCATGCAGAATAAAACCAGTGATCTTCATCTAACTAAGGACTGAACTGAGCCAAAACCAGGCTGTGTCCTGATACGGCTAGTTTACCTCTGGTTCTCCCCTCTCCCAGGGCATACCCAGCATTACTGGAGAGCCTGGTGTGTTTTCTGGGTCCTCTCCCTGGCAGGTTCTGAATTCTAGTTTTGCCTCTTTGATACAAGCCTGCTTTGGGAATGCGGGGAGGAAACAGAACCATCTCTGATTTATAGAGGCTTCCTGCTTGGGTTTACTTGGCCTGTTGCATTTAGCTTTGCAATTTTTAAATGACTTAAAGGAGGAATTGGCTATAAATGTGTGAATCCTCAAGTCCCTAAATTTCTCCTTCTAGTCCTAAGACTGGGCTGGGATTTAGCTCAGCTGGTAGAGCACTGTGCTGCAGTCTCTGAGTCCCAAGTTCAATTCCCAGCACTGCAAAAATGGGAGAAGGGCCTGGCAATCCACTCCCAAGGCAATCCCGAAACAGTCAGCCATTGAAAACCCTATGAGGGTTGCAATGAGTCAGGTACCGACTCGATGGCACCTAACAACAACAACAAGTCCTAAGACTGCCAGAAGCTCTGCTGGCTTCTTTGTCCCCCAGCAGCCGTCGTCCGTCTATGCCAGGCCTAGATCCTCTGCCTCTCTATGTAGGCCTGGAAGTAACTGGGCCCAGGATGGGCCTAGGTTAGAAGCTGCTACAGAAGCTGGACGTGGGTCTGGCCCCTCTGTGTGCCTAAACAGAAGCGTGCTTGTGTTTGTGACAGGACAGACGTCATGTGCGGAGAGAGCATTGCAGGGAGTCCCTTCCTTCACCGCTCACCTCTTCTCGCTTTCCCCTCCTGCAGTTGGGTCTTCTCTGATCCCCTTTGCTCCAGCAGGTCTTTGGTGCCTTGAAACAGGTTGTTAGGTTGTTGTTAGGTGCCATCGAGTCGGTACCTGACTCATTGCGACCCTTATAGGGTTTTCAATGGCTGACTGTTTTGGGATTGCCTTGGGAGTGGATTGCCAGGTCCTCCTCCCATTTTTGCAGTGCTGGGAATTGAACTTAGGACCTCAGAGACTGCACTGCAGAGCTCTACCAACTGAGCTAAGTCTCAGCCCCACTGTAACAGGTGGATAATGAGTTTTATCCAGCATTTCTTGTTGTTCTCAGTGGAAGTATTGATCTACCGCAAACCCTCCCATCCTGCCCAGGAGTCACATGCTCACTGTTGACACAGAAGAGCCCCAGGATTACAAGGGCAGTTCTTAGCCAGAGGTCTTGGTAGGTGGCCCAGCCAACCCCTTCTCAAGCTGTTCACTCCTGTCTGGGCTGCCCAGCCAGGAAGGAGGCAGGAAATGGATGGGAGAGGAATTGCGAGCTGGGAGGAAGGCATTCCTTAGGCTGAGGAATGAGCGCTCAGCGAGCTCGGGAGGCCTCGATACTCCATCAGGTTTCTAATGACTTTGTCAGAGTGTTAATCCCCTGGGTGAGCAGCAGCATTTTGATATCAGGAAACAGATTGTGTTTCAGCCTGGCTAACCCAATATGGAGTCCTGCACGAGGGCTGAAAATAATTCATCACTTTTTAATGGGACTGAGTGGGGCCAGTTAGGGATGGTTTATGTTGGAAATAGGGTAAGGGGGGCTCAGAGCAGGAATGGGGATGTGGGAGAGACGCTGGACATGGGACTGGCCCATGTGTGTACCAGAAAGGAGTGTGGTTGTGTGTGTGACAGAGGAACAGAAGTTGTGTGCGCAGAGGGTGTTGCGGGGACAGTGCCTTTCATCCCAGAATCCTTTCTGAGAGCCCAGTTTGAATCAAGTCCTGGGAGTATAGAGATAAAGAAGATCAACGTCTGGCTCTTATTTATTTATTTATTTACTTATTTATTTATTTATTTATTTATTTATTTTTGCGGTGCTGGGAGTTAAACCCAGGGCCTTGTACTTGCATGCTCTGCAAGTGCTGGACCACTGAGCTGCACCCCCAGCCCATTTTTTGACTTTTTGAGATAGGGTCTCGCTAAGTTACGCAGACTGCCTCTGGTCTCCTCCCGCCTCCGCCTCCTGAGCCGCTGGGGTTACAGGCGTGCGCCACCACACCTGGCTTCAAAGTCTGGCTCTTCAGGACCTCCCCATCTGATGGTGGAGCTGACAAGAGCCTGGATAATGAAAAGCATTCATGCTTGGTGCTCAGCGGAGGAAGCCCCCTGCTGCATTGGGACCACCAGGCAAGGAGGAGGAAAAGCACAAGCTGGGTACTAAAGGGAGGCAGATGCATGGGGCAGAGAGCACTCCAGGAAGAAGGAACAGGTTGAGGAATGTGTTGTTACAATACTATAATCACATACACACACACACACACACACGCATGCACACACGCACGAACACACACACACACTTCTGAAGAAACCCAGGAGTTTGCACGGCCTCTGCCCTTGCCCCGGGCAAGCCTTCACCACCTCCTTCATGGCCTCTGCTCTCACCCATCTCTCATTTCTGAAGCCTATTCAACAAGTGTGCTGTGGCTCAACTATAGTTTGTCCTCCTTAAAACTTATGCTAGAGTTTAATCTCCATTGTGAGGTACTGTTGTTGTTTATTGTTAGGTGCCTTTGAGTTGGCACTGACTCATAGCAACTGTAACTACAGCAGAACAAAACACTACCTGACACTGTGCCATGCACGTGATCTTTTCTGTATTTGAGCCCATTGTTGCAACTACTATGTTTCTTCTCATTTTGAGTCATGCCACATCAGCCAAAAGAGCTGCTAGGGGCTTTACTCCATTCCCATCATTAAGGTGGACTCTACCTTGAGGAGGCAACTCTTCACTAGTTGTTTCTTGAATACCTTCCAGCCTGGGGGAGGGCTCATTTTCTGGTACTCTATTTGATGGTACTTCTCTGCTATTCATAGGGTTTTCAGGGCTAATTGTTTCAGGAGTGGACTGCCAGGTCCTTCACCCTAGGCTGTCTTAGTCTGGAAGTTCAGCTGAAACCTGTCCACCATGGGTAGCCTTGCTTGTATCTGAGATGCCGGTGGCATAGCTTTCAGCATCACAGCGACATGCAAGCCCTCACAGCATGACAAGCTGACAGACTCGTGGGGATTGTGAGGTACTAAGAAGGTGGAAACTCGATCTGACTATGGTGTTTAGAGGTGGGGCCTTGGGAAATGATGAGAATTAGATAAGGTCTTCAGGGTAGAGTTGCTTGTGATTGAATTCTGCTAACTTTGCAAGGAGAGAGAGAGAGACGAGAGAAACGAGAGCAGGTGCATACACTTGCTCCCTGTCTCTCACTATGGGAAGCCCCACGCTCCTTCCAGACTCTGCCAGCAAGAAGGCCATCACCAGGTGGGGACTCTCAGCCTTGGACTGGAACTGTGAGGCAGAATACACCTTATTTCTCTGTAATTGCCTACATTGTGGTATTGTGTAATTAGCAGCAGAAAACAGACTAAAATGATGTGAAACCTCATGCTTTCTTCCTGAAGCATGGAACAGACCGTGGTTGTTCACAGCTGAGGAACTTCTTAGTGTTTCTCTAGTCTGTGAAATAAAGAACAGACTCCTTAGCATGCATGACCTGGTCATACCTACGCTCCTTTCCTTCATCATCATCTTCTACCCTCTCCCTGACTCTATACCTGTTTTCTGGTTTTATGAAGCCAGTTGCTATTCCTAAGGACAACCTGCACTTTCCTGCCTCATAGCTTTATCCATGGAATTCCTTATGCCCCGGAAGGAATTCCTTATGCCCCGGAAGGCCTTCCTTGCGGTCTTTACCTGATGAATCTACCCTTTGTTCAACGTTTCGCTCATATGTGACCTCCTTGCTGGAAACTTCTGTGATGTTCCCAGAGTGAATCATCTCTGTTCTGGGGTACCTAATAGTTCCCCCTTCAGCTAATATCACTCACATTCTGTTTGTCCCATAACTTTCTGTGTCTCTGTCTATTGGCAGCTGCTCCCCTGTCCCCAGGACAAATACCTTGAATGCAAGGAGACACCTGTTCCCTTTTGCCATCTCTACCACAGCTCAGGTGGAGCCGCATGCATTCTTGGTGCTCAATAAACATTTATTGATTGAATGAATAAATGGATATCGAATGGGCTTTCCATGTGTTTTGCTCTAGGTGTCTTTTCTTGTAATTAAAGTTGTTTTTATTTTTTCAAAGTCAGTTTCAGGCAAAAAGCAAGACAAATTTTATGTGACGTTTGAGAAGGAATATAAAAATGATTTATGGGTGGGTAGGAGATCGAGGCAGACAGGTTAGGCACATGCTTACTATTAGCTTCTGCCTGCTCCATCTATCACTTCACACACTAAATTCAGAACCACAGCTGCCAGCAGCAGCCTGGTGCGGGCCTGGCAATCCTCTGGCAGGATGCCCTAACTATCTGTCCTCCTGGCGTGGGCCTAGGGTAAGTGTGTGGTGTTGAAGCGCAATCATTCCTTTGTATCCCAGGGGGATTGATGCCAGGAACCCCCTCAGACGCCAAAATCCACAGATGCTCAAGTCACCTATGTTGTTGTTGTTAGGTGCTGTCCAGTTGATATCCGACTCATAGCGACCCTACCTACAACAGGTGGAACACTATTGTCAGTGCTTCTCTGCTGTTCATAGGGTTTTCAATGGTGGATTGATTTTTGGGAGTGGGTTACTGGGTCTTTCTCCCAAGCCTACAGCACCTGGTGTTCCCAGGGGGTCTCCCATCTAAGGACTAACCAGGCCCGACCCTGCTTAGCTTCCGAGATCTGACGGGATTTGATGCCACAGAGGTACAGCTGCAGGCTCACGTCACCTATATAAAGTCTTATAATATTTATAAATAACATATGCACCTCTTCTTGTGTGCTTTAAATCACCTCTAGATTATTTATAATCCTACTACAATGTAAATACTATGTAAATAGTGGTTATACTCCATTGTTTAGGGAATAATGACAAAGCCTGTACATGCTCAGTACAGGACCAACTCTTTTTCCCCCTCAATATTTTCCATCCGTGGTTGGTTGAATCTGTAGATGTAGAGCCTTTGGCTATGGAGGGCCATTGTTCCCTCCTGAGAGTGTGTTAAGATGTTTATGGATGGCGCTTACACAGAACATATACCACGCCCGCGATGGAGAAATTTCTGTGAAGGGCTTGTGCTCTTCCGCTAAGGTTGGACCTTTACTCCTTCAGCCCCATTCCCTCACTGCATGCCTTGGCCACGCCCACACCAGGCTCCACCTCCTGACCTTGGCCTCGTGGTCTCTGGCTCCCCCTGGCAGAGCAGATGGGACCCAGCAGGAGCCTGCTTGGCCTGTCTCTTCGCATTTCAAGAGTGAAGTGGAGGGTGGGCAGCCTGGAGCCACCACGGGCCCCGCCTGTCCCAAGCTATATGCCAGGAAGCAGCAGTTCAGAGAGGAGGACAGGGCCCCCGGAGGGGCCAAGGTGGGTCCTGAAGGGGCTGCTTCTCCCAGTCGGGGACAGCAGCACTGGGACCTGCAGTGGCCCTTTTGCGGGGCTCTGCACCAGCAGCCAGTGTCTTGGCCCCTGTCCTCCCCACCAGCCAATGTTCCCAAGGCCCAGATTTAACTTTTTCTTATTTTAGTTTCAGGCCATTTCTTCTTTTAATGGTGTCCCAAGCTGCCTGGTATAATTCTTGCCCTTCTTTTATGTGGCTCTGTCTTGCATATTTATGGGACGTTCTCAGGCCCTCCTAGGCTCTGGTTCTCTGGGTTCCACATATTATGTCCCTTTAACCTCCCTTACAGGTCAAGCCTTCCGATTCCTTTAATCATTTTTCTCACCTTCCTTCGTATCGGTCTTCCTCCTTGGCTGCTTTTAAGAAGGCTCAAACTTCAGAGTGTATTTCGAGAGTAACCAGACAGGGGGCTGCCAGGGACCCCTGTGGACGTTCTGCTCCTTGCCCTCTCAGGAAGCTCTTGTAGCTCTCCCGTTTTACCTTGGCTTCCACTGTTCCCAATTCATCACCCTGAACTTCCCTTTCTCTTGGCATAGCCTTGTCCAATCCTCAGGCTTGGGAAGGGGACTCAGGACACTGTGAGGGCTCAGAAGTTAAGGCTGGAAGGAGGAGGGAACCTGCAGCCATCGAGCACCTGGGCTGTGACAGGCACCAAGCCAGACACTCACATATGTTATTGCAGTGAATTATTGCCCCCTCCTTGCAGTTAAGGAAATCGAGGCTCAGGGTTGTTAAATACCTTTCCTGAGAGCGTAAAGCTAATAAATGGCACACCTGGGATTCGAACGCAGGCTGCGAGGTGACCCGAAAACATCTTTCCTTTTCACTCTGTGCTGCTTCCTTTGAGGGTGGGAGGCAGAGACAAGGTGGGGGCGGGGAGGGGGGCTTTGATGTTTCCCTCATCCCCACTGAACCCAGATCCTGGGACCAGTCGCTTTCTTCTGTCATGGCCCAATATTAAAAAAAAACCTCGCTTGCTTTGGTCCAAATGCCTCTCCCTGTAGCCTGGACTCAGCTTACTTCCTGCTGCTTGTGCTGTGGGCCCTGTGCTGCAGATCCAGCCAGGGGCCTGAAGAGGGGTAGTGGGGCTACTGCTGGCCTGTCCCCGTCTCCTGAGCTGGGTAGAGCGCATCCCCTAGCCTCCAATTTGGGCACTGTCCCATTGGCTGGGACAATCTTGCTCTGGTCTTCTCTTGCTCCCCATCAGGGCTGATTGAGGGGCGCCTGTCCAATGTATATGCAGTCAGATTGGGTGGAACGTGGTCCTACTGTGGGCAATCTCCCATCTTCTCTCTCTCTGTGCCCAGCCAGGCATTGGAGACGCATGGGGGCGTTGTGATAGCTGCTGGGCCCAGCAAGGCAGAGCGGCCAAGTTTCAGTGGTACCTGGTGTGACAGCTGCCTGGCCTCTTAAAGGGGCAAGGAGGAATTTATCACTGTCCTGTTGCCACCCTGTCCCATCTGGCCATAGAGTGAGCACACAAGAGCAGTCCTATGCTTGTGGCAGAGGTCACAGTGTCACTGATGGCCTGGAGGAGGTCAGAGAAAAGCTGGCCCAACTTGACTCTGGGGAAGTTTCCCAAGATTCCTTCTCAGGATCACCATTTCTCACCCGCCTGAGGCACATTTACTCATTGAAAACCAAGCTATTATCATTGCTTGCAGCCATACTACTGTAGCATCCGATCCCTTCAGATCTCGGAAGCTAAGCAGGGTCGAGCCTGGTTAGTACTTGGATAAGAGACCGGCTGGGAACACTAGGTGCTGTAGGCTTTGGAGATGGACCCGGCAACCTACTCCCAAAAACCAATCAGCCATTGAAAACCCTATGAATAGCAGAGAAGCACTGACAATAGTGTTTCACCTGTTGTACGTTGGTCAAACACCAACTCGCTGGTGCCTAACAACATCAACAACATTGCCACTGTACTGATCTTGATGCTGGCCACTAGGGACAGAGAGGAGCAAAGCACCTCTAGGGGGCACTCTAGGAGGAGGATGGCGCGTGAGCTGATGGTGATAACTCAGCGTGGCAAACAGGGGGGCAATTGGTGCTGTGGAACCCAGTGGCCAGGTGCCAAGCAGCATCCCACAGGAGTGGCAGAGGCAGGAATGGGTTTTGAGGGAGATGTGGCCCAGCTGAGTTTCATGGTTGACCAGATGAAGGAGAGAGATGCTCCCGAGGGGAATTATAGGTAGGACAGGTGGAGAGGGGGAGGGGAGACGGGAGAGGAATCGGGCGGAGTCTCAGAGCCCCTGAGTGCCACAACAGGAGGGCTCACCTGTGCTTTGGAAAAGCAATGTGCTTATCTTTTTTACCTCAGGACCAGGGCCTCACACATCCAGGCAAAGGCTCTATCACTAAGGTCCCACCCCCGCCCCCTTAGTTTTTGACAGTGTCTGGCTAATTTACAGGTTGCCTCTGGCCTTGAATTCATGATCCTCCTGCCTCCATCTCCTGAGTTGCTGGGATTAGAGGCCTGCGCCACTGTGCCAGGCAAGCAGTGCACTCTTAAGGAGGGGCTGTAAGTAAGGAGAGTGCCCTGGCAATTTACATTTTAGGTGGATCAGCCAATGATAAAATGGAGGTCAAATGTGAGGGGGATAAAGCTTTAAATAGAGGCAGGTAAGAAGCTGTTGGAGTCCTCCCTGCCCACTCACGCTTTTGGTGAGTATTTGCTGGGTACTAGCAGGTGTCAGGCTAGGGTTTGGCTCAGTTGGTAGAGTCCCGCTCTGTACTCTCTAAAGACCCAGGTTTGATCCCCAGCACCATAAAAATGGGAGAAGGACATGGCAGTCCACTCCCGGAAGAAATCTCTGAAACAATCAGCCATTGAAAACGCTATGAGGGCTGCTATGAGTAGGTCTGGATGACAGCACCTAACAATAACAAGAAGCAGGTGTCAGGTGCTGGGAGAGTGTTACGTCTACAGAGGTAGATGAGAAAGAGCCTCCGCCCTCCATCATGAACAGAGGAGAGGGGAGGAGCCCGGACCTCTTGTAGAGCAGATATAGAAAGAAACGTGGATAGAGCAAACAATCTTTTCAGTCAGTTTGGTAGGAGCTGCTAGTTGCACAGATTGCGCCAGGGCTGAGCCTGAAGGAGGAGCAGAGGTGGGTGACACAGAGCTGGGGCGGCAGCCTCCGTACCCCGCCTGAACCTAT
This sequence comes from Pedetes capensis, assembly GCA_007922755.1. NCBI lineage: Eukaryota > Metazoa > Chordata > Mammalia > Rodentia > Pedetidae > Pedetes > Pedetes capensis. The sequence goes on along the minus strand of VMDO01003995.1, from coordinate 105,381 downwards.
AAACTCAGGAGAAGCAACGTGCGTGCCATGCAGACGTGCCTCCAAGGCGAGTTGGCCTGTGCCCTTCTCCTGCAGCTTGGGGCCTTTCACCCCTCCTCTGAGTACCCCTAGAGCTGCCAGTAGGTGACAAGGAGACCTGCTAGCTGCGTGGCCATTCAGCAGGGTGACTGAGGGGCCTGTAGAATCCGAGTGAGACGCTTGGAGGCAGCTGATGGACAGGTCTGGAGGAGGAGGCAGGGGCTGGGCTGGAGGAGAGCTTCGGCACCACCAGGCAGCGAGACACGAGAGCAGAGAAAATGACCAGGCGAAAGTGGCACCACAGAAAGAATTCTGGGCTGAACATCCAGACACTCTGCTGTCACTCTTCAATTTGCCATTCATGTAGCGTGACCTCACGGGCTCTGTCTCCCCTCTCTGTGCCTCAGAAGCCCTCATCTGTAAAATGAGATGCTCAGACCACATCGGTGGTCTCCAAGCTTATTTTTAGTGGTTAAATCTTTTGCTCAAACAAAGTCACACACAGAAGCTCAACAGGTAAAGGCTGAGCACTCTGGGGGAAGGAGGAGGTTGAGGACTTGGAGACAGGGCCCCCTCGCCCCCTTTCCTCTCAGCAGCCAGCTGTGGCCCTTGGGGGTGCTCTGCAGAACATAATTTGAGAACCAGAAATGTACCAAGGTCCTCCATGCAGCACCTGCCTCCTGGACCCTACTTTGTAGCCTGGCTTTGGGCGCAGGAGGTGAGGCTCTGCCCTGGGCTGGGTGGAAGGAAGCCACCAGCAGCCTGTTTCGCCCACAGAAACCCTGCCTTGCTTTTGGCTTTCGGTATTCTAATTAAAATCCAGGCCCTTTAATTTGTTTCCCTTTAGGAAAGGAGAGAAAGACAGGGTAGCAGAACAGGCCGTAAACACCGCAGCGTGTGACGCCCTCCATTCACTTCCGCGCCTCGGGTTCCTTCTAGTTGATCATCCTCGGGCTTCATTGCTGGACTTGATTATTTCCCTTTCCCCTTCAGAGCATTTAAGTGTATTAAAAAAAAAAAACAAAAAAACAAAAAAACACCAAGGGCTCAGCGACAGCCGGGCCTGCATCTTTCTTACCCCTTCTGAGAGCCTGTGTGATGTGTGATCCACACTCGCAAAGGACCCCGAGGTGGTCCGGCCCCACCCCACTGTCCCCAATAGGAGCCCTGAGCCTTGGGGCTTGCAGCGCGAGCTGGGTCACCCTTATAGCGGGGCTGTTCCAGCTGAGTTTGCCCCTGTGGGGCCTCCCCAGGGGGACTTAAAATGGGCCAACGGCCTTGGCCACCCCCACTGCAGACTCCCCTGGTACTATTCTGCCATCTCGTGGGCAGGTTTCAGCTGAGCTTCCAGACTAAGACAGACTCAGGAGAAGGATCCGGCAGCCCGCTCCCAAAATAATTAGCCATTGAAACCATTGAAAACCCTATGAATAGCTGGGCACAGTGGCCCCTACCTGAGATCCCAGTGACTCGGGAGGCAGAGGCAGGAGGATCGCAAGTTTGAGACCAGAGGCAGTCTGCGTAATTTAGTGAAACCCTGTCTCAAAAAGTAAAAAAAAAGAAAAAATGGGCTGGATGTGCAGCATAATTGTGCAGCAAAGCATGCAAGTGCGAAGCCTTGGGTTCAACCCCAGGTACTGCAAAAAAAAAAAAAAAGAAAGAAAAGAAAAAAGAAAACTCTATGAATAGTAAAGAAGCACTGTCAAATATAGTGCCAGAAAATGAGTCCCCCAGATGGACGGCATTCAAGAAATGACTGGTAAAGTGTTGCCTCCTCAAAGTAGAGTCGACCTTAATGATGGGAATGGAGTGAAGCCCCTCGGACCTCCTTTTGCTGATGTGGCATGACTCAAAATGAGAAGAAACACAGTGGCTGCAGCAATGGGTTCAAACATGAAAAGACCATGTGCGTGGCACAGTGGCGGGTAGTGTTTCTTTCTGTTGTACATAGGGTCACTGTGAGTCAAATCTGACTCAATGGCAAACAACATCAACCAGCTAAGGGGGCTGAGGTCAGAGAGGGGCTTGAAACTCCGTGTCCACCATGGACTTAGGCGCTATCCTGGGAGCAAGGGAGGAGTAAGTAACCATTTTGGAAGAGAACAGAGGCTGGGGAGTCCTAGAGGCAGGCCAGGGGGAGAGCAGGAGGGTTTGGGCCCGGCAGTGAGAGAGGGGTGAACAGGAGGGAGAGGGGGGCGCTGAGGGCGACCCACAGGCTGTGGCACCAATACCAGGGGCAGAGCGCTCCCTGCCCCTGCTGCTGGCTGGCCCCCTGCTCCTCATGCCCTCCCTGCCCCACACAGCCACCTTCACAGCCCCTCGGCTGTCAGAGTCCACAGGAGGCTTCCACCATCTTGAGGCTCCCACATTTTATAGAGAGAAACTGGGGTGCCGGGAGCAGCTGTGACGGAGGGGCAGCCTCACTGGAGCACCCCGAGGCCAGCCCCCGTCAGTGCTCCGTTACTGCCACTTCTGGTCAGTGTCGGCACCCTCCCCTTACGAACTGGGCTTCTGCCTCCTTGACCCTGCCTTAGTCCCCTTCTCTTCTGATCTGCTTTCCTTTGCCTCCCTGATTGTATTGCTCACCCCACCCACAGCCACCCTGCCCATGTTCCAACATGGCCCAAGCAGCCACTTTTGCACTTGAGGAAGAGGCCATGGGGGCTGTGGGTGGCTGTGTTGACTGTGGGGAGCAGCAAGGGGCGGCCCAGCACATTAGCTCACCCCACATCCCCACACCTGTTTGTCAGAGCCGGCACAGCCAGGCCTCCCTGTGGAGACTTTGCGCTCCTTTAGCACACCTGACTGCCAAGGGCTCCGCGGGCGCTGGAGACAAACCACAGAGCACAGCAGGTTGGGTTTACTCTGCACACCGTGGCCCTTGGGAAGGTGTCAGTGGCCCGATCTGTGGGTATTGGCCTCCGTACCCTCGCTGGTGTGTGGGATTGGGGCTGTCGGCCCTTGCTGGGAGAGGCTGGCAGCACGTAAAGGAAGCCCCAAAGTGGTCTCTGTGGAGGGGCTCAGGTCCAGCTCCTGCCCTGCCACCTCTCCCACCCATCTGCACCCCCTGCCCTTCTCCTTCCAGTGTCCTGGGGTGGCGTGATTTCACATCACTCACCCTTCCTTGCTGTGCGTGCTGTGAAGTTCCTCAATTCCACCTAATCCACTGAGCACATAGTCTGCAAAAGCCCACCTTAGTGTCCTAAAATGGAATTCAGACAGAAAATAACCTTTCTATTGTTGTTGTTAGGTGCCGTGGAGTCGGTATCCGACTCATAGCCACCCTCGTAGGGTTTTCAATGGCTGAATGTTTCGGGATTGCCTTGGGAGTGGATTGCCAGGCCCTTCTCCCATTTTTGCAGTGCTGGGAGTTGAACTCAGGACCTCAGAGACTGCAGCGCAGCGCTCTACCAACTGAGCTAAATCCCAGCCCTAACCTTTCTATGTTGTTGTTGTTAGGTGCTGTCGAGTCGGTATCCGACTCATAGCGACCCTCATAGGGTTTTCAATGGCTGTTTCGGGATTGCCTTGGGAGTGGATTGCCAGGTCCTTCTCCCATAACCTTTCTATAGACAACTTAAAAATGTCCAACATCCTAATAATAATATGGAACTGGGGTTTAGCTCAGTTGGTAGAGTGTTGCTCTGCACTCTCTGAGGCCCTGGGTTCGATCCTCAGCACCACAGAAATGGGAGAAGGACCTGGCTGCTCACCCCTGCCCAAAACAATCCTGAAACAATTGGCCATTCAGAACTTTGTGAATAGCAGAGAAGCACTGACATAGTGCTGGGTATGGCACAGTGTTGGGGAGTGTTTCATTCTGTTGTACACTGGGTCACTATGAGTTGGACATGACTTAATGGCACCTAACAACAAGAAGGGGCTGGGATTTAGCTCAGTGGGTAGAGGGCTGCGCTGCAGTCTCTGAGGACCCGAGTTCAATTCTTAGCACCGCAAAAATGGGAGAAGGGCCTGGCAATCCACTCCCAAGGCAATCCCGAAATAGTTAGCCATTGAAAACCCTATGAGGGTCGCTATGAGTTAGATACCGACTCAACGGCACCTAACAACAACAACAACAACAACAACAACAACAACAACAAGTATAATATAATGGATTAAAAAAAGAAAATGACATAAGAAAACATGTTTCAGTATTTAAATGCTTGGACATTACTATATTCCTGGAGCAAAAATACCCACTAGATTTCCATAGGGCTCCTGTTAACAGCAGATTTTGGGGTGGGGAAGCTTGTGTTCAGATGCTGTTGCCTATCCGACAGCGGGGTGAGATTAGGCAGGGGATGAGTCTCTGGGTCCTGGTTTCTCATCTGCACCAAGGCTGCCCCGGGTGAATGAGAAGTAACAGGAGCGGCAGTATCTTAAAACTCTTAATGCAGGCCTGACCTTCTCTCACACTACCGCCTCTTGATGATGTTGTGCACTTCATCTTTGAAAGCGCTCTTGCCTTCTTCATGCCGTCCAGGCCAGCCGCTGCCCTCTCCAGCCTTGGGGTCCCCTGGCTGCCTGGCTCAGCAGCCCACTTCCTGCCTTCTCGCTGCCCTCCAGCCCACCCCATCTCAGACCTCCCGGAACCTGGCCACCTAAGCTTATTGAGGCCTCTACCTGGTGGGGGAGGGGAGGGCAGGGCTGCCATGTATACCTTTTTCTACACTGTGAGTGCATTGTATCAATCAGGGGATATGGTCTCATGGCTCTCCATGGTCCCCAGGGAGGCCCAGCCCAGGTCTTTAGTAAGTTGTTGTTGTTGTTGTTAGGTGCCGTCAAGTCAGTATCCGACTCATACTGACCCTATGTGCAATAGGTGAAACATTATTGCCAGTGCTTCTTTGTTATTCATAGGGTTTTCAATGGTGGATTGATTTTTGGGAGTGGGTTGCTGAGTCCATCTCCTAAGCCTACAGCACCTGGTATTCCCAGGTGGTCTCCCATCCAAGTACTAACCAGGCCCTACCCTGCTTAGCTTCCGTGATCTGACGGGATTGGACGTCACAGGGCTACGGCTGCAGCCCCTTTAATAACTACTGGTCAGAAAATGGGAAGAAGTCTTCTCCAGCTCCAAGAAGATGTCCCTCCTCCACCTGTGTGTCTCACAGGCAGCCTGGAGTGCATATTGCAACTGGGGGTACCAAAAATCCAAAAAAAATCCATATACATTTAAAGCAATATTATCCAAGTATAACTTTTGAAGTTGAGTCCGATTATAGTAGCAATGTGTGGTATGACATTCACGTGCACGTGTGACAGGACTTAGCAGAACAAGCATACGATGCGTTCTTGAAATAGTAAAATGGAAAGTTACTGTCCCAAGATGTATATATGTTTTGTGGCACCCTCTGTATGTACAGAGGAGGAGCTACGCAGATGTCTGGGGAAGAACATGGTAGAGAGGGGACCGCGGGTGCAGGCCCAGAGACTGGAGGCAGCAGTGGGCCTGGCCAGCCCAGGGCTCAGCGGGTGATTCATGCGGCTGCTTTATAGCCAGCCAGGGACAGAGCAGTAGCAGATGAGGTCAGAGATGGTGTGAGTTCAGACCACGTGGGTTCCTTAGAGTGAAACAAGAAACAGTTAGGTTCTGAGCAAAGTAAGGCTACAATCTGACTTAGATGTTAAAGGGCTCGCCCTGGTTGCTGCATTGAGAATAGGCTGAGTGGGGTAAGGGAGGAAGCCAGGGGACCAATCTGCAAGGCTCTTGCCACAGTGCAGGTGACAGAGGCTGCGGTTGGCATCAGGGCTTCAATAAAGGTGGCACAGAGGGGTGGGATTCTGGATGGATTCTGATGGTAAGGTGAACAGAATTGCCTAAAGGTCTGGATGTGACGGGGGAGTGAAGAGTCCAGGGGGACTTGGCTGCTATGAAGATGGAGCTGGATTCACTGTGATGGGGAAGGAGACTGGGCTGGTTTGGGGGTGGGAGGTGTCAGAGTGCCACCTGGGTGTGCTGACTCGGAGTTCCCAATGAGACACAGTGGCTAATGCAGTTGGAATGTGAGGCTCAAGTTCAAGTGAGCGGGTTGACAGAGATGTAAATTTGGGAGGCATCGGCATGTGGTTTGTATTTGAAGCTGCAGGACTTGGTTTGTGTGGACACAGAGGAGGACTTGAACAGTAAGAGAACAGCTGGGCGCAGTGGCACACACTGTAATCCCAGAGGCTCGGGAGGCGGAGGCAGGAGGGTCGCAAGTTCAAGACCAGAGGCAGTCTGCGTAACTTAGCGAGACCCTGTCTCAAAAAGTAAAAAATGGGCTGGGGGTGCAGCTCGGTGGTCCAGCACTTGCAGAGCATGCAAGCGCGAGGCCCTGGGTCCAACACCCAGTACCACAAAACAACAACAACAACAACAAAGAGTAAGAGAGCAGAGGCCTGTGGAGGAGCAAGCAGAACATGAGGGGGAGCAAGCGGAGGGGCAGGGGAGGCAGCGAGCACAATCTGCTGGCGGCTGAGGAGCGAGGGATCTGTCTGACCAACTCCCTTGAGGGGTCTGCAAAGACAGGATGGAGAAATGGGCTCTGTGCTCTGGGGATCCCCCTTTCACTTTGTTCTCATGCTCCACATTTTTATTTTTAAAGCTTCAGCGGGTCATGGTCTGGGGACATTTCTCTCTGAGTGCAGCTTGAGTCCCCATCCCTGGAGAGAGCCGAGAGGATGAATTGTTTGCATGAAAAAGGAAAGAGAAAGGCACCCTCGTGCCTTCAAGCTCATCATCTCTCTCTTATCCCGACAAGAAGTCCAGTTGGGGAAGAATTTGTAGAGTTAAAAAAATGGGGCACACAGAGGCAGCAGTGCTAGGGGCTTTTAAATCAATGCCGGCCAATAGAACTTTCTGTGATGATGGAAATGTGAGATATATATGCTTTGTACAGTAATGGATTCGTGAGCTACACGTAGCCAGTCAGCACTTGAAATGTTGCTAATGCAACTGAGCTGACTTCTTAATTGTATTTAACTTAATTTAAAGAGCCATCTATGCATAGTGGCCACCTTCCTGGGCAGTAAAATTCATTCTAAGTGGTCAAATCTGTATTTAATGCCGGGTCTTCTGATTCAAGGCCTGTATATTTATTAGGCAGCTTATCGCTGCTGTGGCAGAGAAACTGACTGAAGCCAACTTAATGGAAGTGAATATTTTGGGGAGGGGCTCATGGTTAGAGGATCAGTCCATGATGGTAGCGGGGCGGGCATGGCAATGGCATGTCTTAGGGTTCGTGGCAGACGACCTTACATCCTTGTGATCAGGAAGCAGAGAGCATTGAGAGCTTGCTGGAACTGGGAGTCTGGGTAAAAACCTCCAAAAGCCCACCACCAGTGCCTCATTTCTGCAACGCCACATCCTGCCTCCCCAAATTCCATAACCTCTCAGGATAGTACCACCAGCTGGGGACCCAGCGGTCAAACATATGGCCTTTGGGGGACATTTAGATCCAAATCTAAACGGCCTGGGCCTTCTAATCTCCCCTCCGCTCCCCAAGAAGGCAGTGGGATATTCCAATGGGGACTGGACTCGCTTGAGCTGATGAGGGTTGGGCAGACCAGAGCTGGAGAAGGAAATGATGTGTATGACCACGGGGGCTTCCCTGAGGTCCTTGGGCTTATTAACTACTTCACACCTTCTCCACACTGTCCTGATGCCTTTGCCCTCTCCTGTGAGCCCAACCCAGGCTCCGAGGAGTTAGGTGACCGATCATAAATCCCACCACCTGTCAGTTTCCTTCACAAAGCCTCCCCTGCCTACCTAAGCACTTCAAGTTCCTTGAGATACTTTAAATCTGCTCTTGAACTCGGAATGGACCTGGCGTCCATTCCATTATTGTGAGCATCTCAGTTATGTCTGTGTCCTAGTTCTGAGTCACTTTATGAATTCCTGCAGGCAGGTGAATTATGACTTGTTCTGTTTCCTGTTCCTACTGGCTGCAGGAGGGGACGGTGTAAAAAGCCTCTGCTTGTAACACCGGCGCCCAGATGGATGCTTAGAAGATCGTGGGACCTCGTGAAAGTCGGCTTCATAACCGAATGGCTAGAGTTGCTATCATAGAGTCTCTGTTCAGATTTCAGGGTTTCTGATCACTAGCTTTGTAGCCAAAAGCAACACGCTAAGCTCTTTGAAACCCAGTTCATTCATCTATCCAATGTGATGATGATATTTCTTATGTTCTCCAAAGACTCAAATGGCATAATAACCATAGAAGTTTTTGCATAGTGGCAGGCACTTATCACATGACGGCGTTCCTTTATATCTCTTATGATGGTGTCTAGTTGGTTTATTCTTCACTAGACTGTAATCTTCTGCGCACAAGGGCTGTATTTTACTTGTCGGTGTCCCCTACCATGCTTACACAATGCCCTGGACATACTAGGTTCTTAGGAAATCTGTTGGATATATTGTGGTTGTATACCTCTGGCCCCAGCTAAGGAGATGGAGTGGAGTGAGACACGACCCAGGGCCTATACAGAGCCCTTGTGAGTGCCCAAACTTAGAGAAGTCATGGCCTCTAGCTCTGCTGAGAAGCCTCCTGGAAACTTAGGGACAATTTCGCTGCTTCTCCCCAGGGTACCATTGAATTCCTCAAGGTTACACAGCTGCCCTGGATAGTTCTGCTGGAGTAGAAGCTCCCTGAGGACAGACACTTTTGCCTATTTCGTTCACTGCTGTCTATGGTGGTGTTATGGGGTAGGTGCTGCATAAATGTTTGTTGGCTGAAATAAGGTTCACAGGTGGACATGAGAAGCAAGATTTTAGGACAGATCTGTAAACTGTCTTGGTGGAGTGCTGCAGAGGAGAGATTTTAGGTCTGTGAGCCACACTATCTTGTGATCGCCCAACTCTGCCACTGTTGCTCAAAAGCGGCTGTAGATAATACATGAACAAATGAGCAGGGATACATTCCCGTAAAGTGCAGTTCACAAAAACAGGTGGCATGTGGTTTTCCAGTTGTTGGTGTTGGGAAACCAACACCCAGCACTCTTTTTTCAAGAGGCTCTTCTTCCCCCTCATGGAATAGTCTTGGTATTCAATTCTACCCCATTGACCTGTCTGCCCTTATGCTAGTACCACACTGTGTTGATACTATAGCTTTGTGGTTAGTTTTGAAATCCAGAAGTATGAGTCCTCCAACTTTTTTTTTTTTTTTAATATTCTTTTGCCTGTTCGTGGTCCTTTGTAATTCTACATGAATTTGAACATCAGCCTTTTCCTATGTATAGGAAAGGCCATGGGAATTTTGACAGGAATTGTGCTGAACCATTTTGAGGAGACTTGACATCTAAACAATATTAAGTCTTTCAATCTGTGATTTGGAGGATTTCTCTCCATTTACTTGGGCTTGAATTTCTTTCAGTGATGTTTTCTGGTTTCAGTATACAAGTTTGGCTGTTGTATTAGTCAGCTGTTACTGTAACAAATACCTAAAAAATGAATTTATAAAGAGCCAAGGGTGATTTTGGCTCAAGGTTTTAGTAGTCTCAGTCCCTGGTCTCACAGGCCCATTGCTTTTGGTCTATTCCCTTCAAGGGCATGCTCCCAGTGGCCTGAAGACCTCTCAGTAGGCCCCACCTCCTCAAGTTTCTAGCACCTCCCAATAGCACTGAGTTGAGGACTAAACCATTGGCGTGCAGACCTTCAGAGGACATTCCAGATCCAAACTATAGCAGATATGGCAGTGAATTCTTAACCTAAACCATAGGCAATAACAGAAAAAAAAAAAAGATAAATTGGCCTTGATCAAATGAAAAAGTTTTATATATCAAAGGAATTATAAAGACATCGAAAAGAAAACCTATAGAATGGGAAAAATGTCTGCAAAGCACGTATTTGATAAGGATCCAATTTTCAGAATATATGAAGAATTCTTCCAACTCAACTACACGAAGATAAACAACCCAATTATAAAGTGGGCAATAGATTTGAAGACAATTATTCAAGGAAGATATGCAAATGGCCAACAAGCACATGAAAAGATATTCAACTTCATTGATCCTTAAGGAAATGTAAATCAAAACCATAATGAAATACCACTTTACACTCACGAGGATGATTATAGATGACGAATAAAAACAGAAATATCCACAAAACAACAGGTGTTAGCAAGAATGTGGAGAAATAGGAATTTTCTCTCATTTCTTGTAGGAAGATAAAATGTTTTTCACAGCTGCTGTGAAAAACAGTTTGGCTGCTCCTCAAAAAGTTAAACATATAATTACCATATGGCCCAGTAATTTCACTCCTTATTCCCTGAGAGAAATGAAAACAACTATCCACACAGAAACTTATATACAAATGTTTATAGCAGCATTATCCATAATAGAAAGGTGAAAACAACCCAAATTTCCATCAACAGATGAATGGGTAAACAAATTGTGGTAAATCCATAGAAGGGAATATTATTTAGCCATCAAAAGGACCAAAGTACCTATATATGTTAGAAATTAGATGAACCTTGAAAATATTATGTTAAGTGAAAGAAGAAGAAACAAAGAAACAGATGTTGTATGATTCCTTTATAGGAAATATATAAAATAGGTAAATCCATAGAAACAGAAAGCAGACTAGTAGTAGTCAGGGATGGAGGAGGAGGAAATTGGGAGTGATTCCTTGAAGGATACAAGATGTGCTTATGGGATGATGAAAAAGTTTTAAAACTAGAGAGGTGGAAGTCATACAACGTTACGAACGCATAACTAAATGCTACTGAATTCTATACTCTAAAATGTAAAAATGTATGTATCATATGCCATGAATTGCATAACATTTACTTGAGTTTAAAAAAAGCTGTCAGGATTTGGCCTGTGGACCATAGTTTGTTGACTCCTGTTCTAGAACAGTGTTTTTTCAGCCTGCAAGCTAATCCCCATTAGTGGTTGGGCAATCAGCTTGGTGGGTCACAACGAACAATTTTCGAAAAATGGGGAAAAAATGGAATAGAACACATCAGTAGCATCCTAGGCAGTAAAATGTTACTATTTCATAGAATGTCTGTTGCAGTTTTATGTATACCCGTGAGTGTATGGGTCCTGGTTAGTGATGTGATATATATTTCTTGCTGTTGGCCATGGTTGTTAAAAGCTTGAAAGCCACTTTTTTCATAATCTCATGGCCTTTTTCTTGGGTTGAATTCAGTGCCAAGGTCTAAAGTCAAGTCACGTTTTTCTCTCATTTTTTTCCTGGAGCCCCAACACCTCAGCCTGTTAGCCACAGTGAGGCTGCTGGGACATCCCACTGGGCAATCTCAGAGGACGGCTTCCCAACACCTGGCCTGGTCTTGATTTTCTGGAGTCTGCGGACACCTGGCAGCTACCACACCCAGTTCTGCTTGGTGTCCGCTCAGGGGAGACACAGGGACCTCTTCCTGCTCTTTTCAGGATCTGCTCGCTCATCCTGAAATCCGTGCTCTTCTGAGAAGACGCTGAGGGCCCCAGAGCAGATGAGCTCTGCAGAGGCTTCTTTGTGACATGTTTTTGCCACCAGGCTGTCTCCTCTGGCTGCCCTGTGTGGAGCAGAGTTCTTATCTGGGCAACATTCCAGCCCAGTTTCTTCTGTTCTCCTGGCTGAATCGGCCCTATTGTTGGGCCCACGGCACTCACCCCAGCCTCCCCACCTCTTTCATCATGATTTGGCCGGTGGCTTGTGCTGACTGAGCATGAGTGTGCACCTGTGGGTGTGGCTTGTGGGTGGGGAGCCTGTGGCTGTTTGGGAACCTCTACTCAGGTCTGCCCACGGTCCCCTCCTTCTGTAGGCCCGGAGTCCTCATGGGAGCCTGTGGATGAGTCACAGTGGGGAATGGTGGGACAGCTAGATGGCCAGGCCAGAGGCTTTTGGTGGGTGGTATGCACTGAAGTTTTAGGAGTGCAGAGAAACCCTGAAAGGACTGGGGTTGATTTCTGGCCCAGGAAATGCTCACCCTTATGGGGCTTTTATCACATAGGACAGGAGTCCCCAACCTCTGGGCCATGGCTCCAGACCCTGCCTGTTAGGAACTGTGCCCCACAGCAGGATGTGAGCAGCAGGTGAGCGAGCAAAGCTTCATCTGTATTTACAGTGGAAAAATTATCTTCTATGAAACTAGTCCCTGGTGCTAAAAAGCTTGGGGATTGTTGCCATATGACATACAGAAAGCCTGGTCCATGCAGTGTCAAAGCCCTCTGGGAGGTCAGGGGAGGGAGCCTGTGACCGAGACCCTGGAGAGCCATGACTGGTGATGGCAACTTGCTCCCACTCCCTTTCTGAACACCAGTCTAGCAGGCTTCCCCACGTTAGGCCCCTGCTGTGTGGACCCATGCTCCTCAGTGGCTTTGTCTCCTACCAGTGCCATCCTATGCTGGGATCATGGTGCTATATCAGGCACTGGCATCTCCATCACAGGGCTGTGGCCTGACACTGATAGGCCCCATGGGAGAAACACTCGTCCACAGATCCCCCGATGCTGGCCAAGGCCCAAGAGAACCTCTGAACTCCTGGATAGCCAAACAGAGCCTTTTTGTCTCCACCAGCATCGAGCCACCAGGCTGGGGTACGCCTGCCAGGCTAGGACTCTCTGAGGGTCACTGCAGTGGGATGGGTACTTACAGAGGCATGGAGATGAGGGGAGGAGAAAGGAATGAGGCCAGAACCCCGTGGAGCTGTGGGAGGGAGCTGGAGCCATAGGCGCTGATCTGTCACCCCATTCGCTGAGACCCGCTCTCCTGGCCTCCAGCCAGCCAGGCACAGCCACCCTCTGCTCAGGACGAAATGTCAAGGGAAAGGCCAGTGGAAGCATGTCAGCGTGGCCAGATCGGCTCTTAACTCTGTCCCCAGCAGGCCATGTGCTTTTGCTTCTCTCAGTGACTCCATGTGGCTCTGTGACCTCAGTGCCCCCTTTTGGTGGCAGGTAGGCTAGGGCAAGTGCGAGCGATGTAGAGGTGGGGCTCCTAGTGCCTAACCAAACTGGTTCCGGTTATCTACAAACATCCCAAAATGTCACGGCTTAATACAAACATCGGTCATGGATTTAGCTCGCAAGTGTTTAATTTGGGCAAAGCCCAGTGGGGAGGATTCTAGGCTCAGCTCTGCTGTGTGAGGCATCAGTGGGGGCAGCTGGACGCTCTGTTCCAGGATGGCTCACTTCATGGCTGGCACAGCTGGTCTGGCTCTGCCAGAACCAGGGCTGGGGCCTCTGCTCCTCTCCTTGTGGACCCCTGCAGGGGACTCGAACTTCCTCAGAACGTGGTGGCTGACTTCCAAGCCTGAACAACGCCAAGGAACCGCACGGAGACTGTCTTGTCATTTTTGAATGACCTAGCAGAATTCATGGCCTGGGATTTAGCTCAGTTGGTAGAGCGTTGCCTTGCAGTCTCTGAGGTCCCGAGTTCGATTCCCAGCACCACAAAAATGGGAGAAGGACCTGGCAATCCACTCCCAAGGCAATCCTGAAACAGTCAGCCATTGAAAACCCTATGAGGGTCGCTATGAGTCAGATACCGACTCGACAGCACCTAACATCAGCAAGCAGAATTCATGCCTGCAGCCATGGCAGTGTGGTGTCCGATCCCACCAGATCTCAGAAGTTAAGCAGGGTTGGGCCTGGTTAGTCCTTGGACGGGAGACTGCCTGGGAACACAAGGTGCTGGAGGCTTGGGAGAAGGACCTGGCCACCCACTCCCAAAAGTCAGCCCGCCGTTGAAAACCCTATGAACAGCAGAGAAGCACTGACAATAGTGTTTTGCCTGTTGTACATAGGGTTGCTGTGAGTCAGACACCGACTCAATGACACCGAACAACAACAGCAAAGTTCATGTAGAATCACTTGCACCATAGTCACAAGGGCCCCCCAGATTCAAAAAGAGGGAACACAGACACTGCCTCTGAACCAGAGGTATGCCAAAGTCACATAGTAAGAGGAGCATGTGGGATGGGAGCTAGTGTCATGGTCATTTTAGGGAAACCCGGGGTCTGTATGAGCTATAGAGAATGAATGGCTGTATTTTGGTATCAAAATACATGGGTACAATGGCAAGATGCTAGGGAATGAATCTTGCAGGGGCACAGGGGATGATTTTACCTGTGGCACCTGATTTGTTTCTACTGAGGAGGGGGTGTTAGGGAGGGAGAGCAAAGATTCCCATCTGCTTCTTTGATGATGTGGGAGAAACCCTTGTGGGGAGCGTGTTTGTTGGGTCCTCATCTCCTCCCCCGTCTAGTTCAGCTCTGCAAAAGTGCCTGCTGCCTAATCCTCATTGGGGAGAGAGCAGGAATCGCCTGCTTCTTAGCCATCAGGCAGAGGCGAGGTGTGCAGGCGGGTGGAGGTGCGAGCCTGGTGGCTGGCATGCCGGCCAGTGTGGATTTTTCCTCTTGAATCTCCGGGCCCTGGGACAGAGCCACCCCAGGAGATGAGCAGGCTCTGGAGGCGGAATTCCTTCAGGGAATGAGCAGGCTCCAGATTCCAGTACGGAGGCGGCCCTGCTACACGTTCATTGCCCTCTGCTGTGTAGGACAGAAAGCAGTTGCTCAGATCCACAGTCCTGATGCTCTGCTGGCCTACCCTCTGCCCATCTTGGGGAACCTGCTTCGGGGAAGCCGGGACAGCCGTGTGCAGACACGCCCCTCCCACCCACCACCTCATTGTTCCTTTGAGGGATCCAGCCAGCCAGCTGGCTTATTGCAAATGGCCCGGAGCCTGTGCGAAATGAACTCAGGACCTTAACTTTTACTTGATCTGGCTGAGGACATTTATACAACGCAAGAGCTTGGGGGCAGTCTGTATGGACGGGAGGTGTATAAATTGTCCTCTGGAGAACTTTCCGGCCCAGGAATTTAGAGTTCTTTCTAAGCCATCTTTTTCTTTTTCTTTCTTTCTTTTCTTTCTTCTTCTTCTTTTTTTTTTTTTCAGTACTGTGGGTTGAACTCAGGGCCTCACGGTTGCATGCTCTGCAAGTGCTGGACCACTGAGCTGCACCCTCAGCCTATTTTTTACTTTTCGAGTTACACAGAGTGCCTCTGGTCTCGAACTTGCGATCCTCCTGCCTCCGCCTCCCAAGCTGCTGGGATTATAGGCATGCGCCACCGTGCCTGGCTTTAAGCCATCTTTTTCGAAGGGAGGACCAAGGATCACCTAGTCAGAACCTTAGCTGGGCAGCTCATTAGATATGCAGACCTCACACTGACTGAATCTCCAATGTCTGAGTCAGTCCCGTGCATTTTAACAAGTGTCCCCTGGAGTTTGATACCCAATTCTTGTCCCAAAGGTAGTGGGTCCCTGCATCTGTCCAGAGCACCTACTCTGTGCCATGAATTGTGTTAGACGCTGGAGATATGGGGATAAATAAGACAAGGTTCCAGCCAGGGAGGGAATAATTGTTTCCAGAAACTCCTGGGCTAAGTTTTATCATCTGAAAATAGGGATTCATTTCTTCCCACCCTTCACCCAGGGCTTGGGAATTACTTTCTAGGGATTCTCCACAAATTCTGACTCAGCTTATAGAAAATAAAAGGCCAGTTGGGTAGGAGTCCTGGGGAATTGATGCCATCTGGTTTTCAGTGGGGTTTTCATAATTACCACACTTGGGTTTTATATGACCCCTCTGACTATCCCTGCAAATAGATTTAAAAGTGTTTGTTCCATCCATGGAAGGCGTTGGACAGCTGTTCACCCATTTCCCAAAGCCCCTTCCTTTTGAGGATCTAGGAGGTTTCCTGATTATACCAAAGAGAGCCTCCAATTTTCTTGAGAAAGCAGAGCAGTGTAGAAGCAAGAGTCCTGGACAAGGAATAAAGTGGCCAGGGTTCAAGTCGCCTCTTAGCTCCCTGGGAGACTTAGCTTGCAACTTTCTCTCTATGATCTTTTCTGCCCCACTAGTACTTTTCCTGGCTGCCTTGTAGGCTCAAACAGCTAAGGCAGGTGAACGCGCTTGGGAAAGTCAGAAGCAACCTCACACATACACAGCATCACGATTCGTAACAAGAACTCAGTACCTCAGTTTCTGAGTTGCTTCTGAGGTCCCAGCTGAGTAGTAGCCAGGGAGAGCAAGGCAGAAACAAAATGAAATGATTGACCCCAGGTCACGTCTGAAATCCTGAATCCACAGATATAGCTTTCCTGTATTCTAATTAATCCTTCTAGCAACTCGGAGAAACAGGTTGGACAGATGTTATTGGGACAGTGAGGAGATTGGACTAGATATTTTCTGGGGCCTCTTCCAGCTCAAAATTAAATAATTCTCTCGTCTGCCAGATGAGAAAACTGAATTGGACTGAGCTGGAGCTGTGGGAGGTTAAGAGATCTCGCTGAGGCCACGTGACTCGTTCACAATGAAAGTCAAGTGGGAGTGGAGCCCCGCCCTCCTCTGCCTCCTCCTGGCCCTTCAGTGACCAAGCATACATTGGTGCTGAGTTTGGCCTTCCAGATGGACAAAAGGGGCCCCAGTCCCGGCTGTGTGAGGACCCCACTGTGTGGGCCCCCTTCTCCTGAGCACTGTGAATCATAATAGATAGTCTTTCTGTACAGACTCCAACGTGCTAGGCAGATTCTGTGCACAAGGGTCAAAGTGGAGTCGGACCCCCTTTCTCCAAGGAACAAAACCTACCTCCAGACTCTGTCCCCAGTGGCTCTGAGGCCTGAAGATGAGCCTTGCCCAGCCACTCCTGGCTTCTTAATCCGAGCTATTTTGCCATCCCAGGAAGGCAGAGTGGACGGTGCTGCTTTGCCACTGTAAGTGTTAGGCACAGTTGAGTTGGTGTCTGACTCATAGCAACCCTACGTACAGCAGGCGAAACAGTACTGTTACTGCTTCTCTGCTCTTCATAGGGTTTTCAGTGACTGATTATTTCTTGGGAGTGGGTTGGCGGGTCCTTCTCCCAAGCCTACAGCACCTGGTGTTCCCAGGTGGTCTCCCATCCAAGTATGAACCAGGCCGGACCTTGCTTAGCTTCTTGGATCTGATGGGATCAGATGCCACAGTGGTATGGCTGCAGGCACTGTAAGTGTTAGTGGTTTGTATTATTTTAAAGTCAGGGCCTGGAAGCTTCTTTGCCAGAGGCTCAGAGTAAGGAAATGGTTAAGCAAATAACTGGGGAGCCCTCAGTAGACTTCAGAATGGGCACCCCAGAGGATGGCACGATAGCCCTGGGATGGGGCCCTGCTCCGCATTCCCACCCAGGCATGGCCACTGAGCTGCGGGAGGCAGCAAGCTGCAAGTTGGTCTCTCTGATTAATACTGCACCAGGGCTGATTGTGTCGAGGAAGCACGCCTTCCTCGAGAGACATAAAATATTAATAGCAACAGAAGCGGAGGGTAAACAAAGGCGAGTAACAAAATGTTCATTTTAAGGGCAACAGTGTTAACCATGGTGGGTGAGCACAGAACGGGCATTTTGAGAGCAGAGCAAGGGCCTTGTGCTCCTGGGGACTTTTCTCAGTGGGTTACCAAGTTGGGGCCAGAAGCCCCTGGGGCCCCACACTTGGCTCTGCTGACTCAATGTGTGCAGGGAGAAAGAGCAACCCCCCCCCCCCCCCCCCGTGGGGCTCATCCACTTGGGCCTGGATGACTGCAGGTCTCCTCAGGAAAACTGCATGGGACATCTGTCAGGATAGCCCAACTTTAAGACGACAGACCCTTCCAGAATCTAAAGGCCGAGACTCCCAGGTCAGAAACAGACCTCTGAGGATATCATTTTGGATCTCTACCTACCTGGCAGGGCTGGGATTTAGCTCAGTTGGTAGAGCGCCACTCTGCAGTCTCGGAGGTCCTGGGTTCAATTCCTAGCACCGCAAAAAATGGGAGAAGGACGTGGCAACCCACTCCCAAGGCAATCCCGAAACAATCAGCCATTGAAAACCCTGTGAAGGTTGCTATGTGTTGGGTACAGCAAGACGGCACCTAACAACAACAACAAACCTACCTGGCAAAACCATCCTGGGCAGGTTGATGCCCAGTGTTTTCCAGGAAGACCGTCCTCAAATGTGTGTTACAGGACTAGCCAACGGGAAGGCATGGCTGGTGCTTGTGGAGGCTGAAAAAGACCTTTGGGGGATGGAGAAGGAAGGGATTTCCTCCCTAGGCCCCTGAGGCCAGGCCAGAAACACTTCAAAGCTGCCCTGCAGCCCAGAGGAGGCAGGAGGTGTGTTCTATAAGGGACGAGACACTTGGAAGTTCCAGAGGCACGGTTGTTGAAGGAGCTGCTTTTAGAATCCAGTTGGTCCAGACACTGGTGCTGTCCGGACACACTGGCTTCATGCCTGCCCATGCGGGGCACTGCGCTGGGGCTCTGCATGCAGCCGTGGGCAGAGCCCACAAGGCCCCTGCCTTCCCCCTGCTTACATTCAGCATGAAACTGAACAGACCTGTCTCTAGGAGTGACAGCCAAGTGGGGTAAGCACCCCACTACTGAAATACAAGGTGTAGAGGGAGGCTGCATGCCACTGCTCTTGGGGGCTGGCCAAGGCTTCTCCGAAGGGGCGATGGGGAAGATGAACCCCGATGTCCGGCCACGTGGGATGCCAGGGTGGAGTTGAGCCGTGAAGGGACAAAATAGAAAAGGACCAGAGAGGCAGGATTTGAGAGAGGAAAGGGCCAGGCTTGCTGGCCTCTTCAAGTGCCTCCATCGAGGCTGCCTGAGCCATTTTCAGCTTGGTCAGCAAAGTACGTTCCAAACTTAGTCACTCCTGGGTCTCGCAGAGGGAAATATCAGTGGAGCGCAAGGACCCCCTGTTCTTTTCTCCTTAATTTACCCTCCGGTCATGTCTTGCCAGGGACACAGAGCTCACCACAGCCTGGTTCGAGACAGATTTTCCTGACATTGGGTCCAAACCTGAGCCCTCACTGCTTCCTTTTGGCTGGTCTGGTTTGGCCTCTGGGGCGGGAGAATGGAGCCTCTTGCTTCTTCAGAGCGACCCCTTATGCACTTAAAGTCACAGCACCAATGAGGTGTTTCTGGAATGATGATCATTCGCTCCTCGGATGACTTGATCTCCGTGTGTGTCATTAGCCTGGATCCCTCCTTTTTTTAGTTTGGCTTTGTCCTTCCGTAAGAGGTGACCGTGCTGGTCCCAGGGCCCTGCGTTAGTGTGGCTGGATAGAGAGGAGAGAAGCAATCTCCCAGACGCCCTGCTACCATTCACACCGCCCGAGGCTGGAACCTTTTATTTATTTATTTTTTGTAAGTGGCAATTTGTCATTTGGCTCGTGTCAAGTTTGTGATTCTAAAAACACATGAGCAAGCAAAACCCACGTCTTTCTCTTTTAATAAACTTGTCCAAGCCAGGTGACTCTAAGTGCACGTCTTGGCAGCGTTCGTCCAAGCGTTCGTCTCCCTGGCTTCCCTCAGTGTTCTATTCTGCTGGTCGTTTTGAGTTTGGATGCTGTCACCTGACCTGCCAAGTGGGCCACTGCCCCTGCTCTGCCTAGACGGCTCTGCAGAGCTGATCGGCATGCTTGGCCCTTGCGGGGCCCCCAGACCCTGGCTGGTCAATTCCATATGGGAACAAGAGGAAGACCCAGGGACCCTCCATAGGTCACTCACACGGGACTGTGCTGTCACTGTCCTGTTGTACCCGGCAAACACAGAAAGCACCCGTGTGCTTTACTCTTGGAACCCTTACCAGGCTGGGTTTAATTGCAACAAGATTTATGGCCATTGCTTGTAGAAGGTACTAGATGTGGCCGTGGCTCTTTTATCTTCTCTGGCTACAGAGGATTAAGGGAGGGGGAAAGATAAGTGGGACTGGAGCTGCGAAACTCTGCGAGGTGAAGAGGTGGCTACAGGTAACTGGATGAGCTGCAGCCACAGAGGTTGTCCCAGGAGAGGCTCAGCACGAATATTCACAGTTCCCTCTGCTCAGGTAGCTGCCTTTGGAGCCTTATCTCTTCACAGCAGCCCAGGAAGGTAGGGGGAGAAGGGCGCAATTCTCCATTTTACAGAGGGGGAAATTGAGTCGAGGATGGATTTGCTGCCGATTCAAGGTCTCTGGGAAGGCTGTGAACAGAACTGGGGCTGGAGTTGGGTCTTAGGCTCTGATCTCTCTGTGTATGTGTGGTTTTTTTTTTTTTTTTTTGGTGATACTGGGGGTTGAACCCAGGGCCTTGCGCCTGCATGCTCTGCAAGTGCTGGACCACTGCAGCCATAGCTCTGGGACATCCGATCCTGTCAGATCTTGGAAGCTAAGCAGGGTCAGGCCTGGTTAGTCCTTGGATGGGAGACCACCTGGGAACACCAGGTGCTGTAGGCTTGGGAGAAAGACCCGGCAACCCACTCCCAAAAATCAATCCTCCATTGAAAACCCTATGAATAGCAGAGAAGCACTGATAATAGTGTTTCCCCTGTTGTATGTAGGGTTGCTATGAGTCAGATCCCAACACAGTGGCACCTAACAAACAACAAAGCTCATGAGGGCCAGCATTTAGTTCAGTTGGTAGAGTGCTGCTCTGCGCTCTCTGAGGTCCTGGGTTTAATCCCTAGCACCACAAAAAATGAGAGAAGGACCCACTCCCAAAACGATCCTGACAAATAATCAGCCATTGAAAACCCTATGAGCGGCAGAGTCCTGAACATAGTATCGGGTGTGGCATAGTGTTGGGGAGTGTTTCATACTGTGGTACGCAGGGTCACTATGAGTTGGACCCAAACTCATTGGCACCTAACAACAACAAAGCTCATGAATTTGCTATACATGAATTGAATACTATGTGCTGACTGGGAGCCTTGATACCAGAGATGCAAAGATAACTAAGACGGGGTCCCTGCCCTCAGAGACTTGGCAGCCTAGCTGCGGAAACAGAAAGTGATAAGCTCAGACTCTCAGTGCCCCACAGCTGATATTCACCGGCTGCACATAGGAGCCTTTCCTGCAGTGAGAGAAGATGAGCTCCCAGACGTTGCCTGGGGACGAAGCCTATCCCAGCCGCCAGCGCCCTGGCCTGAGCGCTAAGGATGGATTGGGGCGGGAGGGCGGTTCTACAGCCGGATGGGACTTGTGCGCGAGGGAGGTTCTGCAGCAGGATCTTTCCAGAACTTCATGGAGAGGCTCGGAGTCCTGGTTAGAAAGCCTATTTGCATAGCCCTGGGCTGGGATTTTAGCTCAGAGAGTTGGAGAGGGCACAGGCAGGGATTAAAATACAAAGGCTCTAAATATTTCTGTGGGACCCTCTTCCTACTCTACAGGGAAAAGAACACTGCGGCAGGGGCTCCTCCTTGCTCGGACAGGCAGCGTGAGGTTTGGCTGGGAGATTTCTTTCGCTGCTCGAATAACCTTTAAGAGGGGCTGGCTGCCCTGTGCTCATGGAAGACATGGTTGCCTTGATGTGAGCGCTGGGCACAGATCACCCAGCGGGGCTGCTGCAAAGTAAATGAGAGATGCAAAGGAGGAAGAAGCCACTGGCTGTGTGTTGGACGGTACAGCCAAGAGGAACAGATGACACGTGGGCTCCAGTTAGAATTGTTTGCACTGTCACAGGACCGAACCCCCACTGCCCTTGGGGCTTCTTCCCTGCTCCTGCCTGCTGAGCTTGCTCATGGGGTGAGGTGGGGATGGGGGGGTGAGCATGCCAGAGATCAAAGGTAATGGAGAAAGATGGGACCACTTCCCACTTTGGCTGCTGCCCCACTACCTCCTAGCTTGTTTAGAAAGAGAATGTAAGACCAGAAAATCTGAGCCCCAAAGGCTCAAAACAAAACAAACAAACACGCAAAACAAATAAAAAACCCAGGGCTCTAGAACTTGATTTGCAATGTTGGCTGTATCAGGCCCTTTGGTCCACATTTTCTTACTTCCAGGAAGAAAATAAGAATCCTCCCTCTTCCTGACCCACCAAATGATGCGAAGAGACTAAGTGAGATCATGAAAGATGGAGTTGGTGGGGAGAACTGTCTGAGTGTGTGTGGGATGCTAATTAGGGAAGCCCAGCCTGTGGGACCTTCTAACCCTTAGCTTAGTGGGCAGGAATCTGCTCTCCCTGTGGCCCAGCTGTGGGGCCTGGTGCAGATGCTGTGCTGCTCAGCAGACTTGCCAGGGTGAACCTCCCCGGTGCACCTCCCCAGCGCGCCTCCCCAGTGCACCTCCCCAGTGCACCTCCCCAACCCTGCCCTCTCTGAACTGAGGCAGCTGTCAGTGGCAAAAGGGCTTCAGGAAATTCTGAACAGAATTAAGCTGGTGAGGCTTCGTTTTCTCTTAAGTGTCTGTCTAGACACAACACCTGGTTCTGGGCAAGGAAGATCATAAGTCATCCGCTTACTGCATTGGGTACTGAGAAGCCTGGCTTCTCCCTCCTGCCATCTCCTCTCTGTTTTAAAGACTTTCCTCCCTCTGTCTCTCACACAAAGGCACAGCCCAGCCTCAGAGCCACAAGGCTGCAATCCCGTGACCATCACTGGGCTCCTTAGGAAGCTGGCTCTGTGCAGATGTGCACTTGCCCCCGTGCCCCATGAATCTATCAATCGGCCAGTACTCTCAGACGCTTCCTCCCAGATACTTCCTCACTCCCTGTTTTCACCCAGGCGTTCTCCAAGGAGCAGAAAAACCCTGGGCTCCTGATGGACTGAGGGGTGCTGTGGCCAACAGCTATAGTAGCTGAGGCATCCATATTCAGGGAAGGATGCTGGCTACTGTCCACGTTCCCTGACGACAGGGTGAGAAGAAATAGGCTTAGGCAGCTGCCGGCCAGGCTTCAGCTGGGGTTAAAGAAGAGCTCGATGATGCTTGGATGAAGTGATTTGCTCAGCTCCTTCTCCTGTCCTGCCGAGTGTTTTAGCCAGGGACAGTCCCCCTCCAGCTGTGGGTGTGGCCCTGCCTCCGTGTAAGGTGGAAGGGAGGCAAGAGGCCTCACGCACATTGAGCCCCATGCGTGTGCCGTAAGCCAGAGGCACCTTCATACCTAGTGCTTTCCATGCCCAGGTATACAGATGGGTGCCTTCAACAGGGGCCATTGTGGCCACTGTCCGCCACTGTCCACCACGTCCATCCCGGGGGCGCCAGTGCCACCTGGTTCCTACCTTCACAGACCTCCTTGCCAGGCTTCTCCCTGCCCCATCATTCTGCCTTGTTTGGGTGCCGTGCTGATCCCAGTAAGAACCATTTCACTGCTGGCTGAGCCTTGGTTTTGGCAACCAGAATTGCTAATTGTGGGAATGATTTGCTAGGAAAGAAGTGGCCTCTTCCAGTTCTTTAAAGAAGTAAAACAACAGGCTTTCAGGGTTTTTTGTTTTCACTACACATTAACTATTTTAGTAACTTGTATGAATGAGTTTATTATAAAAAGCACAAAAATCAATATTTTAAAAGTTTAAATAAATCAGGTTTTTAAAAAATCCAACAAATGCGAGAGCTCACATTCTACAGATACATCATTAATAATTGAATGCATTTTATGCATGATTAGATGAGTTTTTAATTAAAAATAGCTTTTTAAAATAATATAATGAATATAGCATCTTCTATGGCCCCATATGGGCTGGGATTTAGCTCAGTTGGTAAAGGACTGCTCTGCAGTCTCTGAGGTCCCAAGTTCAATTCCCAGCACCACAGAAATGGGAGAAGGACGTGGCAATCCACTCCCGAGGCAATCCCGAAATAATCAGCCATTGAAAACCCTATAAGGGTTGCTATGAGTTGGATATGACTCGACAGCACTAACAACAACAACAGTATGGTCCCACATAAAGCATGATTTCCTATCATCTGGTCTAGGTAGGGTGTGTGTGTGTGTGTGTGTGTGTGTGTGTGTGTGTGTGTGTAAGGGTTGACCAGGAGGCTTCCTTCCAGAGAACCTGGTAGAAGATGGAGATTTTCTTTTTTAACTATGTTTTTTTAGTGATTTTTAATGTATAACTTAATAGGCTCCATCATGACATTTCCATACATGCATTTCACTGTACATTGCTCATGTTAACTTTCCCTTTACCCTGTCATGACCCTCCTCCTCCATCCCATCCCTCCCTACCAATGGTCTCCTTTCTACTCGCGTGTCTTTTTTGTGAGTATATCTGTCTATATATGTACGTCCTGATTTTGCCGTAAGGGAACATATATGATATTTTTTTCTCCCATTACCCTTTCTTCTTGCCCCTCTCCCTTTAGTCCGTTATCTTTTCCTATTTAAATCTTGTCTGCTTTCATGATCTGTATGTTTTAACAGTGAATATATATTGAAATGTAACATCCACATATGAGAGAAAATGTGAATATTTACCTTTCTGGGTGTGGCTTAGTTCACTTAAAATGAAAATCTGTAGTTCCATCCATTTTCTAGTGAGTGCCACAATTTTGTCCTTCTCTAGGGTTGAATAAAACTCCATGGTGTATGTTGTTGTTGTTAGGCGCCATTGATTTGGTAGCCGACTCATGGCAACCCTATGTACAATAGGTGAAACAATGTTGTCAGTGCTTCTCTGCTATTCATAGGGTTTTCAATGGCGGATGGATTTTTGGGAGTGGGTTACAAGGTCCTTCTCCCCCATGGTGTATATATACCACAATTTCCTTACACACTCGTCTATTGAGGGCCACTTACGTTGACTCCATATCTTGGCTATTGTGGATAATGCTGCAATAAACACAGACGGGCAGATATCTCTGTGGTGTATTGACTTACATTCTTTTGGATATATACATAGGAATGGGATAGCTGGGTTATATGGCAGTTCTAGTTTTAGTTTTTTGAGGTACCTGAAGATGGAGGTTTTAAGGTCAGACAGATCTAGATTTGAATCCTGGCTCTGACACAGCCTGTGTAACCTTGGGCCACCTACCTACGCCGTGGATCTTGAGTGCTGTCTGTTTTGGTAAATTCAGACTGGTAATAATCCCTGCGTCCTCGCTGGTGTGAAGATGACCTGAGTTACAATAGTGAAGTCCGTCTCCTAGACGTGGCCGTGTTATTACCCTCTTCCTCTTCCCCTCTGCTTCTCCTTCAGGTCCCAGAGTCCAGAGTTATTTGTACACATCCTGCTCCTAAAAAGATACTCATCTGACCTGAAAGCATTAGATCAGTTCCTCTCTCACCTAGTATTCAAAACTGGACTTTAAAAAGTAGAAAATTAAGGGACAGTGACTAGGTTTATTACAGAAGGATTATTCTTTTTGCCTAAAAATATTTGCTGGGATACTTCCACTGCAGGGCGTTGTTCTCCGTGTGAGAAGCTAATGCCCATTTGGCCAAGGAGAGAGGCTGGTAGCTACTGCCCTCAGTGTTAGGAACCCATATGCACTGAGATTAGGTCACAAAAGAAATAAGGCACCGTGGTCTGCCCTTGTTTGCGGTTTTACTTTTGGCAGTTTCCATGACCGTGGAAGAGAAGAGCATGGCACAATGAGAGGCAGAGAGAGAGAGAGAGAGAGAGAGAGAGAGAGAGAGAGAGAGAGAGAGAAAGAGAGAGAAGAGAATATGATTCATATTCACCTAACTTTTATTACAGTACACCAGCATAATTGTTCTATTGATTATTAGTTGTTGTCATTAATCTCTTCCTGTGCCCAATTTACAAGCTGAACTTGATTGAAAGTGTTCATATATAGGGAAAGCCAGAATGCATAGAGCTCAGTCCAAGTTGCAGTTTCAGACATCCGCTGGTGGTTTTGGAACACATTCCTAAGGATTAGAGGGACTGCCGGAAATGGGAAAAGTAAGATTTGGGGGAACTGGGATTTGATGGACAAGAATTCAAGTTGTTTCAGGAAACAACTTCTGCATAAAGCACAGGCGGAAGTGATTTTCCCAGCTCTTACACCTGGAGTGTGGAACGCTGTGTGTGTGTGCATGCACGACAGTGTGCGTGTACACACACATACCTGCAGAGGGGGAGGAGGGGGAAAGGGGGAGGCAGCAGGAGTGACTGAGAAGCGAGGGCTCGTATTGGCATGACCATTGAAACTGCTTCTGCCAGTCACAGTCACAACCCATTAAGGTCTGCTGAGGGAGAATTGGTCATGAAATCGATCAACACTGCATTTCGCGTTTGACTCTGGTTTATTGTGGACTGTTTTTCTCCAGACATCCTCTGATGTGTCTTTGACCATGAACAAATTAATATAGATTTTCCTGCACATTCCAGGTCTCAAAACTGACTCCCCTGTATCCCCTCCGGGGGTAAAGTGTGATTGCCGTGGTACCTGAGCCCCAGGATCCCCCTGGACAGTGTGGGAGGTGGGAGCTGAGGGTACAGACGTGTCCTATGTGGGTCAGGGTTAGCTCAGCACTGGGGAGGATGGAAGATTTCAGCTGGGAATCCTGGTGGACAGCCATGGGGGGTTGGGGAGGAGGCAGAGGAAATTGGGCAGAGAAGGTGCTGACACAGGATAGGGAATTGGGACTTTATATTTCTTCTAAGAGGGTGGAGTGGGGAAGTGGAAGAGAAGGGAGTAGATGGAGGAATTCAGCTCTATTTCAAGAAGTCAGGGTGTCATATGGGTTGGAGGAGGGACCCTGGAATGAAGGGAATGAATGAAGTTATTGCTGTGTTTCAGCATGTAGTAGTGAGGACGGAGGAGTGGAGGCTGTGA
Organism: Pedetes capensis; assembly: GCA_007922755.1. NCBI lineage: Eukaryota > Metazoa > Chordata > Mammalia > Rodentia > Pedetidae > Pedetes > Pedetes capensis. Next base: position 78,886 of record VMDO01003995.1, on the reverse strand, counting down.
GGGGATGGGACGAGGGAAGACCAGAAAGACAGAAGAGAGGGACATGAGCAGTTGCTGATGACTCCAGGTTGTAGACTTCAGGCATTTATTCATTCTTTTTTTTTTTTTTTTTTTTGGTGGTACTGGGTGTTGAACCCAGGGCCTCGCGCTTGCATGCTCTGCAAGTGCTGGACCGCTGAGCTGCACCCCCAGCCCATTTTTTTGAGACAGGGTTTCGCTAAGTTACGCAGGCTGCCTCTGATCTTGAACTTGCGATTCTCCTGCCTCCGCCTCCCCAGCTGCTGGGATTACAGGTGTGCGCCACCGTGCCCGGCTCACGTTTATTCATTCTTGTAGCCATTCATCCATTCTTTCAGCTAACTGTTACTAAGAGCACGAGGTGGGTGCTGTGAGTTGCAGGGAGGGATGTGCTTTCCCGGGGCTGCCTATCTAAGGGGGGCTTGGACACCAACCTGGCCAGCAGCAGTGGGAGTGTGTGGGATGGGGGTGGGGCACGGCCAGGAAGACCTCCTGGAGCAGGTGGCTTCTAAGCCAGGGGCAGATTAGCAAAGTCAAATACCATAGTGAGGCCAAGGGAGCAAGTAATCATGGATGACGCCATCTGGTTGGCAGCCAGAAGATCACTGGTGACCTTCTTGAGGGCAGTTTCAGCAGCAATAAAACTCGGGCAAAAGTGGTGTTTTCAAATAGAGTGTGTTCAGAGAAAATTTAGACACAGCAAGGCTGACAGATCAGGAGGTAAGTGACATTGCAGAGTGTCTGGCACTCAGTCCCCAAGAGGAGGGGGCATACCATGCCAGGGGAGACTTATGGGATGCCTGAGGGTGGGTCAGGAGCAAGGGGAAGACAGAGCAGGAGGCTGTGCTGTGGTTCCTATGGGGGGAGCAGGCCAGGCAGGACGCAAGCTTGGGATCGGCCATTTGAATACCTTCCACCAGCTCTGGGTGGTTGGGGCAGGTGTCCAGAGTCCCAGATGATAAGTGGCCCATGGAGGAGGTGCTAGGGGTTGGGCAGTTTGTACCTGGAAATCAACCTTGTGGGCCTATTGTTTACTATTTCTAGGGAATCCCCAGCCCTGGAAAGGAGATTCTTTCCAGGGTCAGCAAGGCTCCAAGGGACCAAAGCATCAGAACACAGAAAATGAAAGACATAGTAAATACAGTTAATAATAAATAATGGTGGTTGTTGTTAGGTGCCTTTGAGTTGGTGTCCAACTCATAGTGATCCTATGTACAACAGGAAAAACGGTATTGTTCGTGCTTCTCTGATGTCCGTAGGGTTTTCAATGGATGATTGATTGTTTTTTGGGAGTGGGTTGCCAAGTCCTTCTCCCAAGCAGGTGGTCTCCCATCCCAGTACTAACCAGGTCCAACCCTGCTTATCTTCTGAGATCTGACAGGATCAGATGCCACAGTGGTATGGCTGCAGGCATAATCACAGATGACACTTATTGGAGACATTTATTGGAATAATCATAGATGACATTTATTGGAGACGATCAGGTGCTCTTCTTAATAATTTACATACTTCCACTCGATGCTCAGAGTATTTTTAGGAGTTAAGTAGTACTTTACAAATGAAGAAACTGTGGTTCATAGAGGTTAAGTAGAGTAGATCACATAGCTAGTATGTAGCTCCTAAGCTAGTAATCTTAGCACTGTGCAGGGCCACCCCTGTTGTGTGCGCTGAGCATGGTGAAGCCAAAGGTGTTGCTTCCTAATTCAGCAATGGCCGTTTCAATGCAAATTAAGGATTTCTTGCATTTCCAGATGGCATTTTTATCTCTAAAACCTACTTTTTCCACCATGATGGAGATAATGGTATTTTGTATTAGCGTTAGTTGAGGATCAGAAGGATTTTGAGGTGTTTCCAAAGAGACCTCTTGATCTGGCTCTTCTGAGCAGGAACTTGGGAACTAGAGTTTCCCTCTCTAGTGGACACCAGCGGGCTCCCCGGCCTCTCAATAATGCTCTGCCTCATTTGCATGCACACAGGAGTCTTGCTTCCAGGTTTCAAGGAGTCTTTGTAATGTTCTTTCTATAAATAAGGGAGAGGAACGGGCTGCACTGGGGCCTTTGAACATGGAGTGAACCTAAAAGCAATTTACTTGGCAATTATGTTTCCCTTAATGTGGTTGAAAGGAGGCAGAAACTAACAGGGCTTTAAGTCAGACACGAGCCACTCCTCCCTGGGAATCGGCCCTTCGTAGCAGAATCGGACAGAAAGGTTCCAAAGGGTTCAGATTGCAAAGGTTGCAGTGAGTGGGAGAGGAAGCAAGGGGGTGCTGAGGTGTGGGGTGTCCCTGTGGTCTCTCATAGCCAGTCTTCCCTCCCAAGCTTCAGGATATGTCACAGCTTCTGGTGGTGCTAACATGTCTCACGGGTGCCACAGGGGTGTCATGGCAGCCTCTGGAGGTCTGGGCTGCAAAGCGCCTACCTTTACCCCTCCAAGGCTCCTGGACAGATGCCATTTGGAAAGACCGCACCACAGGGGTCTGTGTGAACAGGGTGGCAGAGTGAGGAGGAAGGCAGTGGGGAGGACCTGGAGGGACTTGCAACGGGCTGAATGTCTGTGCCCTCCTGAAAATGTGTGTGTTGAAATTCTAACCCCCAGTGTGATGGTATCGGGAGGTGGGGCCTTTGGGAGGTGAACAGGTCATGAGGGTGGGGCCTCATGGATGAGACTAGTACCCTTATAAAAGAGACCTTCCTTCTCTCTTTGCCATGTGAGGACATAAAGCAAAGATGGCCACTTATAGACTGGGAAGTGGGACAGATGGGCAGAGCAACTACGAGTTCACACTGATACAAGAATCTGAACCTGCCAGTGCCATGATCTTGCACTTCCCAGCCTCTAGACCTGTGAGAAGTAGATTTCTGTTGCTTACACCCCCCAGATTATAGTATTTTATCATACAAGTCTGGATGGCCCAAGACAAAGCCAGGAGGAAAATACATTGCTCCTGAGAATCCCCATGCTCTTGGCCCTTGGAAAGTGGGCTCTGTCAAAGCTGGCCCAGTTTGCAGCAAGAGGGGCCTTGATTTATGATTTGTCACCAGGTCATCTTGCCCAGACTTGCTGCCTGCTAGGCTTCCTGGTTGCCTCTGTGGTTGACACTTCTCCACAGGGCCTGTGCTTAGTGATTTCTACCCATGGCTCCTTGTGACCTCATTCCTGACCCTTGTCCCCTGTACTGCCCCTCAGCAAGAGGGGAGCAGCTGACAGGTCTCTCTCGTGGCTTGCCAGCTGGTGTGATGTGTCTCCATGTTTATTAGCACAGCCAGGATCTGGATGCCCTGCCACCTGGGCCTGGATCTGCCATGACCAGCTCAGTGGCCTTGGACAAATCACTAAATCAAAGAGGGTCTAGACTCACAATTAGGAAACTAGGGTTCAGAGGAAACAAGCTACTTGCCAAGGTCACCCAGATTTTCCTAAATGGTAATTCCCAGCGTTGGAACCCGACCCAGGCGTTGGTTTCCCACATCCCACGTTAGTCTACAGAATGGGACCCGTAAGCCCTGCCCAGGTGTAAAGCGCCGTACAGTGGGTCTCAGTGGGAGCAGCACCTGTTTTTGTTTTTAATATTTGAACATTTGAAGTATAATTTACATACAGTGAAATGCTCTTTCTATAAGTATGTAATTCTTGGTTTTGACAGACGCATACAATGACCACCAAAAGATACAGAGCAATTACATCACCTCCGAAAATTCCCTTTCTTACTTTGCTGTCAGCCCCCCTCCCGAGCCCAGCTCATGGCAACCACTAACTTATTTCCTTTTTCTTTTTTCTTTGTTAGTATTTTTTTAGTTAGTGTACACATTAATGAGTTTCACTGTGCCATTTCCGTACATGTACGTCACTGTACCATCGCTCATGTTTGCCCCCCATTACCCCCTCCCATCCCTCTGCACCCTCCTGCTGACCCTCTTGAGCTGTTTGCTCTCCCACCAGTCTGTGAGCTTGTTGTGCTGTGGGCGCTTGTGCATTGCTGTGCCACCACTATTTCAGATACCAGCACGGCCACCCACGGTGGACAGGTTTCAGCTTCCAGAGTAAGCAAGACTAGGGAGAAGGACAAGGCAGCCCACTCCTGAAACAATCAACCATTGAAAACCCTATGAATAGCAGAGAAACACTGTCAACTACAGTGCCAGAAAATGAGTCCTCCAGGCTGGAAGGCATTCAAGGAACAACTGGGGAAGAGTAGCCCCCTCCAAGTAGAGTGGACCTTAAATGACAGGAGTGGAATAAAGCCCCTGGGATGTCCTTTTGCTGATATGGCACCATTCAAGATGAGAAGAAACACAGTTGCCATAACAAAGGGCTCAAAAAA
>VMDO01003995.1:42722-74447 GCA_007922755.1 Pedetes capensis | reverse complement strand
TCACTTAGCATATGCATTTAAGAATCATCAATGTCTTTTGCCTTTATGAGAACTTTGCTTCTTTTTATTACTGAATAGTGTTCCATTGTGTAGATGGATCACAGGGTATCTGTTCATTCCCCAGATGAGGGACATTTGGGTTGATGCCAGTTTGGGGTGACCAGGAACAAAGCTGTTATTTATAATAATACAATAATATAATAATAATACAATAATACAATAATATAATAATAATAAGCTGTTTGTTATAATAATACAAACCAAAGAGGCATTTTGTAAATTTGTAGCTTTCGTTTTTACAATGATTGGGGTGGGAGTGCCCTTGGCATGTAATGGGCCCAGCCTGGTGTACTGGGTACTCCTTAAGATTCAGGGTATCCCAGCACAGTGAGGACATTTCCTGCTTCCTGGAACACTTTGAGTGTCCTGTGAGACTTTCATATGTGATAAGCCTGTTTAAAAATATGGAAACCTAGAAACAAACTATTTTATTTGTAATTTTTTGAGGCTTAGTATGCATGCAGATTTCTCCAAATGCAACCTGCTAAGTGCATTGAGAAGATTATGCGTTGTTTTGTTCTGAATTGTATCAACAGTTGTGCACTGTGTTTTGAAAACCACATCATGATTCATCATTCTTGCCAACCTGTCTTGTGGTGTTTGAATTACCAACACAACACTCGTCTGTTAGTCTGAGTTCCTAGTTTCTTTCTTCATGGTAATTCTACATGAAGGTGCAATCATTTGACTGTTTGATTATGTCTTCCAGTTTAGTCATGCTCAAGCATTTGCATAATGAAATCCTTATTACTTTATTATAAAGTCCTATTTTTATTACTCCTCTTTTACATTCTAGTTAGGGAATTATGTGAACTTAAAAAAATAATTAGGCACACAGTTACATGTGAATTTCATTTCCGAATAAAAAAAGAGCATTACAACATATTTATTATACAAAGGGAGTGTTGACTCTTACAGAGTTGAGCTCTCTTTCCATTCTTGACAAGAGTTAGATGATCAGAACATTGTGTCCAGTGGCACAAACAGGGCCGTGTTCTGAATGAAACGTTTAGGTTGGCAGCTGACAGTTTTAGGAAAATATTCATGTGGTAAGGGCTGGATTCCCTTGATAATGTCCAGAGGCATATGGAAATATAGCCCACTGGCAAATATTTATTGAGCACCTATTATGTGCCATGTGCTATCTCTGTCTGCAAGGAGAGTTCTAGTGTGCTGATGGTCATGGGGGGGGGGTATACAAACAGTACTTATATATACTAATAAGTGAAAAACATAAGGCACTTATAAGTGCTAAGACAAAGATAAAGCAGGTAATGGCTTTACCTAGTGTGTCCTCTCTGAGTCAGACTTAATGGTGAGAAAGAGGCAGAGTTGCCAGGATCTACGGGAAAAGGATTCTAACCCCAGGGGACAGCAGGGACAAAGGCTCTGAGATGAGAAGCATTTGAGCTTGCTTTGGGGAAAAAGAAAAGACTCTATGTTGGTAACATAGAAGATATAGGGAGAGTAGAAAGAGAGTGAGAGAGGGCAGGGTGATCCAAATTAGGGTCTTGCAGGCCCTGGTAAGTGTTGGAGCGGTATTATGTGCAGTGAGACTGTTTGGGATGTGTTGAACATGGGAACGATGCCTTAGAGAGCACTCTGGCTTCCCTGCAGGGGGAGTGCAGAGAGAAACGGATCAGGAAGCCGATCTGAAGTTTCAGAAGAGGGATGCGAGAGGCCCAGACCAGATTTAAAGCAGTGGTGGGTGTTGAATGGCCAGGGCCCATGGGCAGGATTAATTTGGAATGGGAGGAAGAAACAGATTCCTAAGTTTTTGGCAATTGAGAAGTTGCTGGTGCCGTGTAGATAGAGGAAGATTACTGTAGATGGTGTGAATAGGCTTTTTTGGCCCAGTTCAATTTGAGACACTTCTAGATATCCACAGGCTGGGGTTTAGCTCAGTTGGTAGAGCCCCGCCCTGCAGTCTCTGAGGTTCTGGGTTCGATTCCCAGCACTGCCAAAATAGGAGCAGGATGTGGCAATCCACTCCCAAGGCAATCCCGAAACAATCAGTCACTGAAAACCCTGTGAGAGTTGCTTTGAATCAGATACAACTTGATGGTACCTAACAACAACAACAAGTTGGGTATATAAGGTCAGGTGAGAGATGCAGGCCACAGAGGGACATTTGAGAGTCATCAGCAGGGGAGGTCTTGTAAGATAGTGGCTATGGTGGCAGTATAGTTTTTGGATCTTTCCAAATCCCCACATAAAATAGACAGAACAATGATATTAAAAAAACCCCGAAAACAATAAACAAACAAATTCCTAAAACCTAGGGCTGGGGAGTGGCCACGTGGTACAGTGCTTGCCTAGCATGTGCTTAGATCTGAGTTCAGCCCCTAACCCCCAACAAAAGCAAAGCAAAACAAAACCTGCCCCAAAGCCAAAAACTCATAGGCAACATTCACAGTGAAACTGGGTGACAGGAGTATTTCCATGAGCTCCAAAATACAATGAGGTGAGGGAGAACCATTAGGGAATAGAAGACTTGTCTGTTCTTGGTGTCTGTGCATGGACAGCAGAGGGAGATGGACCTGTGGATAGAACCTAAAAGTAGTAAGAGATACCCGTTGGCCAACACGAGAGCATCAGCTGTGACTGAGAGCGTGCTGCACACCCCAGTGCAGGTGGGTTCTCAAAGCCCTCCTGATGGACTACAGGGGCGAGAGCCAACCAGGGGCTGGGTATTCTCACAATGAACTGTCAGGGCTTTCTCCCGACCTCCTGCTGAAGACAACCTGCTGGGAGGGGAACCAATGAAAATTGAGCAGGGTGAGGAGACTAAAGACAGAGGAAAGAGAAAGTCCAGATGAGGGGAACATGGCAGGGAATCTCACAAAGCAAGTGTTTTATAAAACACTCCATAAAACAGCAGAAGTGTGAGCTCTGAGAAGTTCAAGAGGGAATCTAGAAAAGCCTCTCATAGAGCAGGAAAACTTATTTCACATAAAAATGAAATGATTGGATGCAAATTTCATAAAAGTTACTGTAAGAAAGAAAGAAGAGAGGTGAACAATATCCCCAGAGACAATGAAAGCACACTAGAAAGACATGTTCCAAATAACAGGGGAAAAAGCCCCAACAAAATAAAACAAGCACCTGTGCTAGTCAGATTCTGTTGCTGTGACAATACGTCTGAGCTAATCTACTCAAATGGGAGAAGGACGTGCCAACCCACTCCCAAGGCAATCCTCAATCTGCCATTGAAAACCCTATGAGGGTCACTATGAGTTGGAGACGACTTGACGGCACCTAACAACAACAACAATCTACTCAAAAGGGGGAGAGATGTATTTTGCCTCAGAGTGTCAGAGGTTCCCATCCACGGTCACTTGGCTCCAGTGCTTTGGGGTCTGTGGTGAGGCAGAGCATCATGGCAGGAGTGTGTGGTAGAGCCAAGCTCACTGTAAGGTGGTCAGGAAGCAAAGGGAGAGAGAGAGAGAACAGGGCCGGGGTTGCAGTAACCCCTTTAAGGACATGCCCCCAATTATCTAACTTCCTTCCATGAGGCCCCTCCTCCTAGAGTTCCACCTGCCCATAGCCATGGGCTAGTGACCAAGGTTTTTAGCACATAGGCCTTTGGGGGACACTTAAGGTCCAAACAATAGAAATACCCTATAAAACACTATTTCATGAGGAGCTCAAAACCATTTTAAAATGATACATGATATGTTGTTGTTGTTAGGTGCTGTCAAGTCGGTATCCGACTCATAGCGACCCTCATAGGGTTTTCAATGGCTGACTGTTTCGGGATTGCCTTGGGAGTGGATTGCCAGGCCCTTCTCCCATTTTTGTGGTGCTGGGAATTGAACTTGGGACCTCAGAGACTGCAGCGGCAGCACTCTACCCACTGAGCTAAATCCCAGCCCGATACATGATATAGGATAACATAAATCCAGAGAAAAACTGAGAAATGGGTGACAGACTTCAAGAAAAATGAGAAAAAGAGGAAAACACTAAAGTACAGAGTACACAAGAAAAAATGAACACTGTCATGCCTGTGAGATATGAGAATAAAAAGAAAGAAGAATTTTAGAAGCAAATGAAATGCATGAGAGAAAAATGCTTTGAGAGAAAATGACAAATATTGAAGATCGGCAAAGAAGACCCAAGACATGGGTAAGAAACATCTCTGGGAAAAAGCAAAACAAAACAACAAAAAATAAAAACAAGTACAGTAAAAGAACACATCCTAACAATTACAATTCAAAAAAGCCTCATGAAATTAAAAGTGTGTGTTTAAAGCTGTTTATTGAAAGAGCAAACTGGGCACCTTGCAATACTGACCTAGAAGGACCAAAACATATTCTCTTAAAATTTATGAACATTAAAGAAAAAGAGGAAAAATCCTGTGAGCATCTGAGCAAAATGACTCTGTGATTTATCTAAGAAAATGATATTGTCATCAGGCTTTTTGACAGCCATATGTTACGACAGAAGAAAATAAAATGACATTAAAGGTACTCAAAAAAGAAAATGTGAACATGAGCCAAAGATTTTATATTTAGCAAAATTGACCTTCAAGTTAAAGACCATAAACTACTATTAACGTAGCATATAAGAATTCAGAGAATATTGTTCTCTTGAATCCTTGCTGAGGAATGTGCTAAAGAATGAGTTTCAGATAACCAGTTGACAAGAGGGACATTGACACACAACCAGTGATCAGTGTTAAACATGCAGTTAATATAGAACAAGACTAAGTGAGAATTAAAAGGGATGTATTATATCATGTGATGGCCAGGTGATCTGACAACAGAGATATAGCATTAAAAAGGAGAATAGTAATAGTATGTGCAAAGCATTTTAAACTTTTAAGTAATCATAAATTCCTCATAGTGGTATTAGAATTGTTACTGTTATTCTGAGATAATTATATGTATAACGTGGAATAGATCAAGTGGATAATTATAGGTCATTCTAATTCTATCATTTCTGTGTCCTTCAGGACCAGGATTCTCAGTTCAAAAAAAATGAGCGTAGCAAGTTGTAGAGAAGAGGTGACGTTAGAGAGCTGAACTTGAATTTAAATTTTTAATCGGTCTCTCTCTCTCTCCTCTTCCAGCTCTAGGCACTAAGAAAGGCCTAGAAACGATGAACAATAGATGCAGTGCCTCTCTTACGCCAGATTATGATCATGATACACCATTTCCCATGGAAAGACACCATGGCTTCTTAGAGACATGGCTGACCCCAGGTCTGGGCAGGAGATGTATGAGGTGAGCCTAGGACAGGTCATGTCAAAAGGATGTAGGAGTCAACCCAGCGAGACTCCCACTGGCAAAAGATGAAAATTTCAGCTCTAATAAAGACAGTATTCGCAGTGGATTAAAACCCGTGTTTAAGCGTGGGTTTAATACTTTTGCATTAATGAGTTCATAATGACATATTAAAAATTAACTCACTGGTCATCTTCTGAGGATGAGAGGGAATCAATTTACTTTGAAAGCTGGGCAAATAAAAGGAAATAAGCATTTATCCTGCCATCTGAACTGTACCCCTGGGTAACCAAATAATAGATGAAGGGCAACATTGCCGCATAAAATTATTCTTGCTGAAATGTAAAAGCTAAAATGAATTATGGATCTAGGGTTGCGATTTTAGACACTAAATCACCAATAGCTGCTAATATTTTTTTAAAAGAGAGCAAAAAGCAGACATTATGTGTCTCTTGATGACAGAGTACAACATCACCACGGTCTTGGCAAAAGGGATTGAACTTGAGCCTGATGAAGCCTCAGTATCCAGCTGCCAAGTTTAGGAATACAGAGCAGGGGAATGGGTGGGCTATACATGAGCTGCAGGCAACAGAGTCCAGACTGGGGAATTCCTTAGGGCAAATGAACAGATAACCTGTCAAGAGAGCAAAGAGATAAAAGAGGACACTGTAAATGAAAAGAGACTTAGAAGACATAAAGTGTCAAAACCTAGGCAAGACTAAACTATAGTGTTTAGGAATGCACTTGGGTGATAAAATGACAAAAGACACACAGAAGTGATTGCGCTAAAAGTCAGGAAAGTGGTTACTTTTGGAGGAGAGGAAGGTGCTGTGGTTGGATGGGGGCATGGAGGACCTTCTGGGTGGCTGCGAAAGCTCTCTGCTTTAACCTTAGAGTAATTCACTAAGCCATTTACTTGTTTTGTTTGGTATTTTGTATTTAGTGAATAGTAAATAGGTAAAAAAATCAAAACGAAACAAACCATAAAAATATAAGTGGGATTTAAAGCCATGGAATGGATGAGCTCATTTGGGAGAGAAAGGAGATAGGGAGGACAGCCCAAGACAAGCTCCAGGGCACTCCAACATTTGAAAGTCTGTAGGAGAGGTGAAGAGGAGCTGTGATTTTGAGGCATATATTAGTCTATTTTCTGTTACTATAACAAAGTACCCAAGGCAGGCTAACTTTACGAAAGAAAGAGGCTTATTCAGCTCACAGTGTTGGAGGCTGAAATTCCAACATCCAGCGGTCCTGGGGATTCAGTCTCTGGGAAGGGCATAGGATGGATGGCATCACAATGACAGAAGTATATGCAGGAGCAAGAGATTGAATTTCCAGACAGGAAGTCAGAGAGCTGGGGGTGGGAGGGTGCTGGGTTCCTCTTTTTATAATAAGCTCTCCTGAAGAACTAACTCAGGATGCCACAAGAACTTCTGAGGGCAGCATCCCAATGACCCAAGGACCTCCCACTAGACACACCTCTGAAAGGCCCCACCACCTGTCACATTGCCACACTAAGGACCCAGCCTCCAACATGTGGACCCTTGGGGACAAACTGCCCCCACCTCAAAAAAGCAGGAAGACCTGCTCTGAAACGGCAGGGGAAAGCTCAGGGACATCAGGGAAGCTCAGAGAGGAGCATTGACCTAGTCAGTGATGCCAGGAGATTCCAGAGAGTGAGCACAGCGGTGCTCTGGGCTTTGGCTGATGTGGGTGAGGCTCAGTGAGCACAGTCCCTGCAGGAGGAGGCAGAAGCCCTGTGGGGTGGGATGAGGGGAACATGGAAGTGACATGGAGGCAAAGTGAAGACCAGAGTTCCAAGGGGCCTTGAGTGACACAAAGGGAGAGTGAGGGCTGGGTCAGGAAAGTCCTTGACTCTCTCCACACCAGGTGTGAGAATCCTGGCCAGCCTCGATGGCTGGGCCGCTCTGCTTGGAAGATGAGCTGTAGGGTCTGTGCTGCTGCAGCCCTTCAGCCCCACACCATACTGTGCTCCTGCTAACATAGGAGCCTGGAGATGGGCCTGCGGCAAGACAGCCATGGCCACAGGGGTTCTATGTGCAGGGCCAGGAGGGCCCGAGAGGTGAGAGGCAGTGCCCTTGTGGGCCCCAGCAGCCAGCTCTGGAGAAAGAGTGCCAATCAGATCAAAGTCAACAGCTGGGACTTCTGATCCCCATCACCACCTCCTTTGACAACCCTGAGAGAATCACATTTCCCTGTGCCCTGTTCGTGCCTTTAAAGGCCAGTCACAGTCATTTGTCATCTCAGGGATGGCACTGAAAATGAAGCCAACCAGGGCTGCTGGAGACACGGGCAAGGGAGCCAACTCTGGCTGTTCAGCACCAAGGAGCCTACGTAGCTCTCTGTCTGTTGAAAGATCAGAGCTCAAAAGTTGGGCCTGAGACATTTCACAGTAAGCTGATGTCCTTGTCTAAGCAGCCTGGCAATTTTTTCCCCCCAGTAATCTAAAATTGATGGGCTGGGATTTACCTCTGTTGGTAGAGTGCTGCTCTGCAGTCTCTGAGGTCCCAAGTTCAATTCCCAGCACTACAAAATGGGAGAAGGATATGGCAACCCACTCCCAAGGCAATCCCGAAATAGTCAGCCATTGAAAACCCTATGAGGGTCGCTATGAGTCGGACTCAACTCGACGGCACCTAACAACAACAACAATCTAAAGTAGAATCCAGGGCCTTGCACATGCTAGGGAGGTGCTCTACTATTAGGCCACACCCCCAGCCCCCCTTTTTAATTCTTATGTTGAGGCAGAGTCTCACTAATTGGTGCAGGGTGTCTCTAGCCTCAAGCTCAAGGATCTTCCTGCTTCAGCCTCCCAAGCCACTGGGATGATGAGTATGCGCTGCAGTGCCTGGCTGCAGCCTAGCACTTTGAATGGGCATTTGGAGCCCTGGGTCCACACAGCCTAGGGTTCTCCCCATTATTAGGGTGGTTGCTCAGGCTCTAGAACCTCAGCCTGTGGCCTCCCCTAGCCATGTCAGAAATGGATTGCTATGGTTAAAGTGCTTAGGGCAGTGCTGGCCACATAGGGGCCCAATCTTCACCTGTCTGGCCTGTAAGATTCCTGTAGATTCTGCCTGCTTTACCTGCTTTCTGTCAGGAACTTAATGACATTCTCACTGATCTGAGCCTGGGCCTCCTCCAGGCCTTTCTCTGTGTACAGAGCGCTCATGGAAGAGATTCTGAGATAATTTTCTAGATGAGAAAACAGAGGCCCATAGGGAAGAAATCCTTTACTGCTGCTAGAATTTTTCTCTCCCATTGGGTTTCTCTGAGTCAAAGTCAAAATGTTTCAACATATCTTATTTTAGTTTATACCTATTAGAGCCATTGCATTATGGGGCATTTTAAAAATGAGATCATGCCATTTATTAGTCCATAGGCCACAATGCGACCAGTGATAACATGAGAGGATCTGACTGCCTACCTTCATGATAACTTCCAGCCCTAAGACCCCGTAGATGCAATCTCTATGTTGCTTGCTATCATCTCATTTAATATGCACACTGCTTCTCTCCTCAAGAGTCACGTACTGTGGATGAAGATGATGCAAGTTACGCTAAATAGGTACGAGTGTCACAAATTCATGAATAGGCTGTGAGTGGTAGAAAAATCACTTCAAGTTGGTTGCTTGGAAACCGAAACACATTTTCCCCTCCAAAGCATGTTATACATTATTATTAAATTCCAAAGTTACCTCATGTATGGAGGGGGTTGCCCTCCAAACAGGGAAGTGAGCATCGCACACCAGCCTCCAGAGGACAGCTGTGGCGTGGTAATTGGCCATTCTGGCAACTGCAAGCCAGTCCCAGATGAGGGCTACACAAAATGGACAGCCTAGGATGCAAGAAGAAGCCTTTGATTTCTTTTTTCTTTTTTGTAATGTTTTATTGGTAATTTTTAGCGTATAACTTAATGGGTCTCTCGATGACATTTCTGTACATGTGTTTCATTGTACATTGCTCATGGTCACTTCCTTATGGGACATTTTGGAGGCCAGATGGATGTAGGGGTTTGTGTCCACCAGCCATCTTTCTACCCTGAGATGCCAATGCCCAGCACTGATTTTGCATATGCAATTGTTTTCTAGCGTGTGTGGTGAACTGATACTGAACTGGCCAGGCCACATGGCTTTCTAATGCTGGGGGCAGGCCGAGCTGGAGGGGACTTTTGTGGCTCTAACCAGAGCTGGGCTAACAAGATCACACACACACCAAACCCATTGCACTGTCGTGGGACTGCACAGCTGACCCCACATATGGCTCCATCCTTGTCCACCAGAAAAGCCCATCTGGTGGACAAAGCCCACCTTTGGGAAATGCAGACGGCCGGTTTGCGTGACCTAGAACAGCTTGAGACCTGGACTACATGGACAATTGGCTGAACTTTTCAGATGCAGCCAGATGTGTGGCCTCACATCAGGCCGGTTGTCTCTCCACCCCTTCTGATTCTACTCCCAGCCTCTGGGGGTTTTAACAAAATGCTTGGGCCTGGCTGGACTCTAGAATCTCCAACTATTGGGCCTGAGCATAGCATCAGCTATACATCAGTTAGGCTGCCGGGAAAATCATATCTTCTCCATGCATCTGCTTTTGATTTGAAGACCAAGGGGACCCAGGACAAGCACAGCCAGCTGCTCGCAGGGGCAGCAGCTCTCAGGCCCTGCCTCCCCCTGACCCCACGAGCGGCAGACCCTCTAGCTAGAGTAAAGGTAGGGACTCGGGGATCGCCACAGAGACATGCTGACTCCATGTCGCCTATGGCTGCCTCTTGGCTCTGCCTCTGCTGGGCCTCTGAGGGTCACACCGTCAATGCCCCCCTTTCCCCCATGTAGAGTTCCATCTTGGAGAGGATACGTGAACTGCCAGGAAGTGGCTCATTATTGCCTGGTGGCCTGGGAGGATCTCTGGGATCTGCCTGGGATCCTGGCCTCCTGGTGTTGGTTCAGAAACGACTTTCCCAGATCCCGTGTTCCCAGGGAGCAGAGTGACTACTAGGGAATGAGACCACTGTCCCTTTTCCCTCTTGCCAATTGGTCAGTCCCCTTCCAGTGAGTCCCTCAGTTAGTGTTTTTGTAAGGTGCAGTGGCCTCTGCTATCCTTAGCCTGGCCACGTGCTTTGCAGAGTGCTTTGGTTATGGGTAAAGGTCACTCTCACCTTACCATATAGACATCTTTTTTTTCCCTTCAGTTTCATCTGAACCAAAAGGGCTGAGACTGCACTGGGATTTCCTGTCCTACCCCCTATTTCTAGGGCCTTTGAGTTGGGCTGGGAGCTATGTGAAGGAGGTGAGGCCTTGCTTGAACTGTGGGTTCTGTGTAGGGCACATATCCAGCCACCTTTGTTGGGGCAGGTTTCTGATAAATGCTTTAGAACCTTGCTGCACATTCCTCTCTTCCCTTGTACAATAGTTAGCTTTGGGCATTTACCAGGTACTAGGTGCCATTCTGCGCAGCTGTAAAAATAAAGTCATGTACTATTCAAGGACTTCTCCATTGTACAGTTGGGAATTGGAGGCACAGAAAAGTTAAAAAAAATGAGTTCAATTTTCATAGCTGAGAGATAGGAGAACAGGCAGTGTCCTGTTAACTATTGAGCAATCCTGCCTCTTTACCAAGGATCAGCCTGCAGGTTTCCTTCCTCAGGTGGCCTTCTGCTCCTGTGAGCAGGTCAGATATAAAATGACTCTGTTCTCCTAGATATCAGTATACCTACATGTACACGCATGTATGCGTGCTCACATCAGCAAATAGTTGTTGCCTTAATGTGTTAGCTTTGTGTCTCTATGACAAAACACTTGAGATAATTCATTTAAAAAGAAGAAAGGTTTGCTTTGGCTCACAGTTTCAGAGGTTTCAGTCCTGTTGCTTTGGGCCTATGGCAGCACAGTACATCACGGCAGGAGCATGTTGTGGGGGAGGTCTGGTTATCTCATAACAACCAGGAAGAAAAGAGAGGAAGAGCTCAGCATCTCAATCAAGGACACACCCCCAATGACCTAACTTCCTCCAACCAAGCCCCGCCTCTGAAAGGTTCCACACCCTCTCAGTAGCACCACAGGCTGGCCACCAAGTCTTCAACACATAGGTCTTTGGGGGCCACGTGAGTACCATAGTACCTTACCATTCATTCAAACAATCAAAGCCCTTTGGGTCCTAGTGTGCATCGTGATGGATGCTGGGGTTTTCAGAAAGGAGAAAGGCACAACTCCTCCCTGGGGGAGCTGTCAGGCTAAGAGGAGAAGCAATGCCCTAAGGTAGGTGAGGCCCTGGAGGTGTGCATAGCCTGCCATGGGAACACAGAGCACTGAATATGAATGGGGAATCTGGAGATGGGGATCTCCTCCCAGGAACTGAGGAAACGGTTGGTATAATAGAATCTCCGAGTTAGCAGGAGGACCCAGGTTCAAATTGCAGTTCTGTCCATGACTAGCTGGGGAGCTGTGAAGAACATGTGGGAAAGGATACTGCACAAAATCCAGCATGTATGAGGTCTCAGAAACAGTTTTGGATTTTTTTTTTTTTTCTGATCAATCAACTCTGTGACCTTGAACAAGTGAACTAATCTCCTTGCACCTCAGTTGTTCCATGCGTAATGGAGGAGCAATGGTTCTTGCCTTCGCTATCTTTAAAGGTGGAAATGTTGAGAGTGTGATTGACTGTGGGTGAAAGGGCTTTAACAGGTGCACTTGGGTCTGCAGTTCAATAATCAGCACAGCGAGGTGGACTAGCGGTGTTGCAGAGGGAACCTGCGATCTCTGTGTTAAAGGCACACACATTGGAGTCGATCCTTTAGAGTGCTTTGCTGAAACATCCTTGAGACGTCAAGCACAAGTCTCCTGGCCCTCTGGCCTGTCCCGTGAAATGACTGTGCAGTACTTTGCAGTGACAGGGTCTCTCATAAATGCTTCCTAATAACAACAAGCTACAAGAGGTCAGGGGAGCAGGCCTGGCGGGAATGTTAATGAGGCTCCCCGTGTCTGTCACAGCCCTGCCCCAGCAGGCTCTGCTGAGATGGGCTGCTGAGACTTGGGAATATTCTGGAAGCTGTGTGGGGCTCAAGCTTTCTCTTTCCTCAGGCTAGAGAACTCCCGATGCCACCGTCTCCTTGCTTGCGGCATTAGGTATTTATTTATTTATTTACTTATTTGTGTAGGCATTTTACTTTGGGGTTTTGTTTTTGTTAGGTGCTGTCAAGTCATGTCTGACTCATAGCGACCCTCATAGGGTTTTCAATGGTTGTTTCCAGTATTAAATGCTGTTGTTTGTTGTTGTTCGATGCCATGGAGTTGGGTCTGACTCATAGCAAACCTCATAGGGTTTTCTTTTTTTTCTTTTTTCTTTTCTTTTTTTTTTTTTTTTTTGTGGTACTAGGGGTTGAACCCAGGGCCTCGTGCTTGCATGCTCTGCAAGTGCTGGACCACTGAGCTGCACCCCCAGCCCATGTTTTTACTTTTTGAGACAGGGTCTTGCTAAATTGTGGAGACTGCCTCTGGTCTCGAACTTGTGATCCTCCTGCCTCCGCCTCCCAAGCCGCTGGGATTACAGGGGTGTGCCACCGTGCCAGGCTCCTCATAGGGTTTTCAATGGCTACTTGTTTCAGGATTGCTTTGGGAGCGGGTTGCCATGTCCTTCTCCCATTTTTGCAGTGCTGGGAATCGAACCCGGCTCCTCAGAGAGTGCGGAGCAGCGCTCTACCAATTAAGCTAAACCCCAGCATAGGCAGGAAGAAGGTGCCGAAGAGCTTGTAGTCAGGCTGTTGGAGGTGCCAACACCATGACAGAAGAATAGCTAACGTTAGCTTCTGTTTCCCTCCGTCTCAGGCCTGGGGAGATGGGCAACAGCAGCATCCAGGCAACGGACTGGCCCGCCAGAGAATGGAGAGTTCTGGTTCCTGGGAAGGGGAGATGAGGAGGGAGCAGGAGGGCAGCCAGGTGGAAGGGGTGAGGGGCGCAGGGTGGAAGGGACGGCGTTTGTGTAAAAAGACTCACGAGGAGATTTATGGAAGTTTGGGCTGGAAGAAGCCATCTCTCTAAGCGGAATATTAATGGTATCCATTTTCTTGCCATTTCCTGCAGGAACACTTTGGAAGTGCAGGGGAAAAAAATCACTTTGCTGTAATAACTGTTATTTATATAAGAGAACAGCATTGGATATATCAAAATGTGAGGTTTCGAGGTAATAACTGGACCCTCAGAATCATCATTATCTATTTAAAAGGCAATTTCTGGGCTTGGAAATTGCTAGAAAAATATGGCCCAATCCTACCAACGGTGGTAAATAAATTTGCATTTCATTTTTATGATTTGATTTCCTTCTGAACCCGACGAGACTTGGTGACTGAGGGAGCCGAGGAGGACTGGGCTGGGAATGACCTTCTAATACATCCTTGCGGATGTCAAATGTGGCTCTTGAGCTGAAGTTTCTTGCTTCCACCCTGGTCACAGCTGGAAAGCAAACAATAGACAGTGAGGCAGTGACTTCTGCCAGAGTCCAGCGGGTATCTTCTAAAAGGCTTATTCTAGCCCCTGTAATTCTGCCTCTTTCCCACCTGCCAGGTTAACCACGGTAGATGAGCACATTTCGGGGTTTCTTCTATTCATCTTACATCTATATACTTTTTCTTTTAAAAATAGGGATCATTCTATACACCCTGTATTTCAGTTTGCCCTTCTCATCACATTGTGAACAGCTTTCCATATCAGTTCATGCATCTCTATATTTATTGCTACAATTTAGGTCTTAAGTGTTGCCCAAAGGCCCACAGTCTTGATCTCCAACATGGCGCTATTGAGAAGTGGTGAAACCTTTAAGAGACAGGGCCTAGTGGGAGGCCTTCAGGTCACTGGGGGCTTTGCCCTTGAAGGGGATAGTGAGTGCCCAGCCCCTTCATCTCTCTCTTGATTCCTCCTTGAGGTGAGCAGTTTCCTCCTCTGCATGCTACCCACCATGAGGTGCTACCTCACTACAAGCCTAAACACAACAGAGCCTACCAAGGGCAGACTGTGAGCCAGATAAACCTTTTTTCTTTATAAGTTGATGAGGTCAGGTATTTGTTACAGTAACTGAAAGCTGGCTGATACACCCACTTCCTTTAGAAAGTTAAGTGTTCTTCCTTTATATTACTCTGCCATTATTTAGGTCAGCAGTTCCCAACATTTTTGGCACCAGGGCCAAGTTGCACGGAAGACATCTTTTCCACAGACCAGAGGTGGAGCCCAGGTGGTAATGCAGGTGGTAGGGAGTGGCTGTAAATACCAGATGAAGTTCACTCGCTCTCCCGCGACTCACCTTCCACTGCATGGCCTGGTTCCTAACAGTTGTACTGGTTTCTGGTCCTGGGGGTTGGAGACCCTCTGATTTAGGTAATTCTTCTACTCTAGATGTTTCCATCTCTGTCATGAGTCTTTGTATCTTTATAGGAATATTTCTGGAAAACAAGTCTTAGAAGTGAAAGAATTGGGTGAAAGGACATAAACATTTTAAACTTGAATCAATGCAATGTTTTTGCCCTTGAAAAATGAAATGTGACACCTTCCTCCTTTTGATCAAATAGATGTTCATGAAGTCAGAACAGTGGGCTAAACTGTGAAAGACCTTGTAGGAATTAGTGATTTTTGATCAATTAGGGAACAAGATAAAGGCTGAGAAAGAGACGGAGCTGGTTTAGGGAAATAAGATGTTTAGCCTCATCCCATTGACAGTGTCAGTAGTGTGACCCGAGAGGCATTCAGGGGGGTAATGGCAGCCCCCTTGCTCCCTCAGCTGGTGGCAATCACAGCTGCCACCAAGCGCTGGCCATGGGTAAGGCACTCAGAACATGCTTCCAACCCAGCTTTGGGCTTCCAGCTTTGTTGCTAATGAGCTCAGAGCTTGGATGTGTGTGTGTGTGTGTGTGTGTGTGTGTGTGTGTGTGTGTGTGTGTGTTTTAACTTCTTCCTGAGTAACATAAGAACCATCACACATAGACCACTGAGTTATTGTAAGGACTAAATGTGATCATTCTTGCCACGCTACTTTGTAAAGTAGAAAGTGCTACTTCACTGTCAATGTCTTCATTAGAAATGAACTTGAGGTTTATTTAGGGCTGACCGAACGTTCTTATCCTTCCCCCACCCCAGCGCTCAGACCCCGAGGACCTACAGAACAGACATGTGTTCTTCCTCTTTGCCCTTTGACCTTGGGAAAATGATTAAAGCCAGAGTGTCCCTTTCTGAAAATTTGAGAGGTACACGTGTGTAAGAGGCTCAGTCCTCTAGTGATCCGTCACGTCTTTAGCCAGAGAACATCCATCCAGTTTGGTACACCTCAGCAGAGATGCTCTGCTGATCTTTAGGTAGAGTGTGGGATAGGTAGGAAGGTATGCAGCACAGATAGATAGGCAGAAAGGTAAGTAGGAAGGATGGGTGGGAAGGTGGGTAGGAAGGACAGGAAGATAGGACATAGGAGCAGGGTGAGAAGGATCAGTGCTCCTTCCTCCAGGCCTCTCTTCTGTCCCCTCTGGGAGGAGAGGGCCCTGTGCCCTCATAGCCCGAGGACACAGAACACGGAGTGCTAATGTAGGAAGTGCCCTAAGAGTCCAGGAACTGTCAGGGTCTGGGAGAGCAGATAGGGAGGAGCTTACGATCATCCAAAAGGCAGAATAAAGGTTCCGTTTTCATTCAGCTCCACTCCACTCCGGAGAAATCAAGAAATATTCATGAGCTGAGTGCCTGAAACAGCAAGGTCTCTGTCATCGTTAAGGATTCCAGATCCCTCAGCAGAGAAGGTTCTCACCTTCTCGTAGCACATTAGTCCGACGATTTCAGACACAGACAACTCTTGAGTTAATGAAGTCACTCCACATGGAGGCAAGTGGGGGATAGGACAGATGGAGAATAGTTCTTGTGGCTCACCTCACGGTAAGCTGTGTGACATCGGTGCAAGTCACTTAACCATCCTGAGCCAGGGTGCCTTCGTTGTGGTGACAGGGATAATAACGACTTTCTCATGAGCTTGCAGAAGCCCTGAAGTGCTTGGTGAGGTCCAGCATGCTCTGAAGCAATGGCTATTCCTGCTCAGCTCTATAAGCTATTGAGGTCCATGCTTAGGTCTTTCCCAGAATCAGCAGACCTGACTGTCTTGATGTGCTAACAACCCCTAATGAGCGCCATGATCATCAGTTAAGTAAGAAGCAATTAGGGGGCGTAGAACCCTCTTCCTCAGCACATCCAATGTATCGGCTCATTGTTAGTTCACAGTAATTGGAAGCCGATTCACAGCTCGGCCCAAGTCACCAGGCTATGTCACTTGGGAGCTAGACCTTCATGTCCACAGCCTGTCCTGGCTTGATGCAGTCTCCCCATCCCCCCTAGAGTTTGTGACAAACAGAGTTAGTATTAAGGGCAGTGAAGACACCTGGAAGAAAGCCAGGAAGTGGTGGAGAAAGTCCAAAGAACCCCATAAATGGATTACCCTAGATGTAAAGTCAAGAGCGTTAAGGTGGTTTGAGGTTCGTGAAAAACTTAAACAGGTAAGGCCTTGGAAATTGCTTTAAAACCCTTCAGAACAATCTGGAAGGTGAGGAGGCGAGAAGAGGCGTGCAGGCTGCCAGGGTCCCTGGTCTGATTTGGCATTCCCATTTGTGGTAGCTTTGCCTCGCGATTTGTTTTGACTACAGCCCAGCATTACTACTAATATTTTTAGTCTTGTGGTTAATTTCACGAACATTATTGTCAGATAATTTAATCAGCATGTTATCAAGGTGTCTGGAAGTGGCCACAGGGCTTGGCACGAAATTTTGATTTGTGCGCATGAGCGCATGCACACATGAGTAGGCTTCCCCCTTATTTTCAAGCCTCACTGTCTCCAAGCATCCTTCGCAAACAAGACCCAGGGTGAGGGCCACGCGGGTTGGAATCCTTAACAGGATGAGCAAATTTGACCGTCTGTAACCCAAGCCCATGATCCAGTAACTAAGTGGTTTAATTATGCTTATCACTGCCACCCTGAGCCAGGCGCCTCTGTGGATTAATGTCGCTAATTCAATATCCTCTCTAAGCAGCACTATCGGGGACTATGATTCTGCTTGGAGGAGCAGCCTCCGCCTCTCCATTGAGCACCAGGGTCTGGCAGGGGTCTTCCCGTTGCCTCTGCAGGAAGTCTTGGGAAGCCGGCCAACCCTGCGGCCCTCCCCAAGCGCTTGGCTTGGCTGCCGTGGCTGTTGGCAACCTTTGAGCCTCCCACTTTCCTCCTCCCATCTCCTTCCTCCCCCGCTGGGTGCTTTTAATTTGCTTGGAATAATCGATTCTGTCTTCTGCTTGCACCTCATTTCTCCTCGCTTTTATTTATCACCCTTAAACCTCTCCCTGGCATCAGCAGCGGTGGGGAGAAGAGAGAGTTGGAAATTCCATAGGTTGCTATGGGATGGGCAGGTGGGTGCAGCGCCTCTGGTTCTAGAACTCATCGTTTCCATGTCTCCCCCATGCGCTGGTGACCTCATGGCTGTGTCCCCAAGTCTATGTGCCTGGCACATAGGAGAGTAATGAGTGGTTTTGGAAGAGAGTGAAGGACGAATGGATGAGTCATGACTCGTTTGCCTGCCTCTGGGTTGGCTCTTTGTTTCTCACCTGGTGGTGATTGCCCTCCCTGTGCCTCGCTCCTATGCATCACTCACAACAGGACTCAATCCCGAGTCCTCTACAAGGCCCTCCCTGGTCGCCATTAGTTCTGTGCTTGACAAAGATAAGGTTTCCATTGAAACCAACAGACAGCGGGTTGTCCTGTGTCCTTTGGGAGTTGAAGGAGCTGG
This sequence comes from Pedetes capensis, assembly GCA_007922755.1. Classification (NCBI taxonomy): domain Eukaryota; kingdom Metazoa; phylum Chordata; class Mammalia; order Rodentia; family Pedetidae; genus Pedetes; species Pedetes capensis. The sequence continues at coordinate 56,355 of VMDO01003995.1, read as the reverse complement.
GCAAACTGCGGTCTTCCATCTGCTGGAGATTATTAGAGAAACCTGCCTTTCTCTCCTGTTGTTGTTAGGTGCCATCGAGTCGGGTCCATCTCTTAGCGACCCTACGTACAACAGAACCAAACACTTACTGACACTGTGCCATGCCTGGCAATATGTCAGTGCTTCTCTGCTATTCCTAGGGTTTTCAATGGCAGCTTCTTTCAGGATTGTTTCGGGAATGGGCTGCCAGGTCTTCCTCCCATTTTTGCGGGACTAGGGCTTGAACCTGGGCTGGGATTTAGCTCAGTTGGTAGAGCACTGCTCTGCAGTCTCTGAAGTTCCAAGTTTGAGTCCCAGCACTGCAAAATGGGAGGATGTGGCAACCCACTCCCAAGGCAATACCGAAACAGTCAGCCATTGAAAACCCTGTGAGGGTCGCTATGAGTCGGGCTCAACTCGATGGCACCTAACAACAACAACAGGGATTGAACCTAGGGCCCCAGAGAGTGCAGAGCAGCATTCTACCAGTTGAGCTAAATAAACCCCAGTCCCCCTTTCTCTCCTGGTAGCTCTTAAAGCTTCTTCATCTTTCTTGGAAAAATGTTAGTGTCCTTTAACCAAATTCTGAGTAGTATATATCGTTGGGACAAAAATTCTGAGTAGCGTGTGTTGGGAATGGGGTGGGGAATTGAAACCAAAAGAGTATGACTATTAACCTGACCTCATACATGGCACCACCAACCGGCCACCTGAATCAGAAACTCCTTTGTCTTTCCTCTCAGGCTATTTTAGATAATGTAGGCCACCACCTTCTCCTCCTTCTAATGATCTGTGACAACTAGTTATTGGCCGGGATGGGTATATGTAAGCAGAAATGAGAAAGCTCCAGTGGGTTTGGGATTCTGTAGACAGAGTCGGATCTGTGCTTGGCTCTGCCGTCCTTTTTTCTTTTTTTGCTCCAGGGGAGTTTTGCCCACACCCGACCTCTACCTCAATGTCGTCAGTGCACTGCCCATCTGAGATAGCCGGGGCAAAGCTCAGAACACTCCAGAACTCCAGAGTGGCTGACCTCTGGGCCCAAGTGGATGAAGGATCAGGCTAGAAGGAAGTCTGTCTCTCCTGGGCATGAGTTGTAGGGAGGGCACAATGGGACCAGAGAGTCTCTATCTGCCCAGTCTGGGTGGTGTCAAGGAGCCACAGGGGAGCAGCAGGCCCCAGGACTGTCACTGCTGTTGTGGAAACCATTTGGCTGCTGGGGTCAGGGCAGGGCACAGCCTAGGCAGAAGAGAGGATGAGAGACTGAGAGAGGGGGCGCTCCTCAGATGGAGACCTATACCTGGGTCCATCCCACTGTGAACTGAGGGCTCAGCCAGGCACCATGAGCACGGCCCCGGGAGGACAGGCAGCGGCGGGTGGCCAGCAGCATCAAGAGGCTCTGAGCAACTCAACCCCTTCACTGTCCCAGCCCTGGAGAGACCTCCATGGGTGGACTGACAGGCTCTAGGACGGTGGGGAAAGCTTTGGATTCATTTTAAAATTTGCTTTTATTCATTATCTGTAAGGTCAGAAAGAGCAACCCACCTGGCAGTGGGGCCCAAGCTCAGGGCTATTGTCCTGTGTGTTATCCATGTGCTTTCTTAGCCATGCTGGGGTGAGGGAGCCCAGCAGCCTCCGGTAGAAAACTCTACAAGCTTGGCATTGCAAAGTGCCTAAGAGGTCCTTGTGCCTCATTTTTCAGATGGGGAAACTGAAGTGGAGCAGAAAAACACCTTGCTGGGTCTAATAGGTGACTTTGTGGCAGAGTTGAGACCAAGACCCGAGTTCTTGACTCCCAGGCTAATAATTCTATGAAAAGAAGGGGGATCTGCTGCCTGAGGGTCGGAGAGGAGCCTCCTGTTTCTCATGTGGTGGTTCACATACAGTAATCCTAAAAGGCATTCACTGACTTGGAAAGCAGTGGTTGAAACATGGGATCTTTGCCCCGGCTCTGGGTTAGAAACAGAGATCTTGGAAACCTACCGTTCTTCCGGCCCCTCATCTGGAATGCAACCTCCTCATAGTGAAGTTCTCCATGTTCCGTTTTATCAGCACAACGTAACAACAGTGTATTGGTGACGTTGTTGTTGTTGTTAGGTGCCGTCGAGTCGGTATCTGACTCATAGCGACCCTCATAGGGTTTTCAATGGCTGAATGTTTCAGGATTGCCTTGGGAGTGGATTGCCAGGTCCTTCTCCCATTTTTGCGGGGCTGGGAATTGAACTGGGGACCTCAGAGACTGCAGCGCAGTGCTCTACCAACTGAGCTAAATCCCAGCCCATTGGTGACATTAGTTCTTCCGTAATGGACTCTGCCCTGCTCACTTTAGACAAACTATTCCTTGTCATCTTCACCAAGTCAGGAAGTAGGCATTGTTACCCTCCACACAGATGTGTCAGAAGCTCACAGAACTTTCAGTCATGTGTGCAAATCCCGTGGCTGGGTAGTGGTGGTGCGAGGATTTGAGCTCATGTCTGTAGGTGCCAAAGAAAAATACATAATTAGTAAAGCCTGCTAATTGAAGAGAATTCCTTGCAACAGACCTGGGCTAAACTTGACCTGTGTGCAGAGGGAGAAGGGTGAGAAGACCCCAGTGTGAGAACCTCCGTGGGGAGGGAGTGCTTCTTTTCACCTTGGCAGACCCCCCAGGCTCACTCCCTACCCCCTGGCCCCTGGGCCTGCTATTTGGAGTGCAATTAAGCAGCTCTCTGCAGCAAGCTCAGCTCCCATGCCTGGCAGGATCCAGCAGAGCCCTGCCTGTGGCTGCCAGCAGGAGGCACGTGGCAAAGAAGCTGCTGAGTGGAGGGCAGAGGACCAGGCAGGAGGGGCTTCAGTGCCGTTAGGATTTTAAAAAGGATAGGAAAATAGCCATGCAAGTTCTTGGCGGCTCTAAGTCCCAATTTGCATCTCATCTGGGAGTCGTTTGCATCGGAAGTCCTATTGATAGCTTTATGAAATGAAATAAATAAAATGAATTGGCCAGCGGGGCTGCTAGGCAGATCCTCCTAAGCCTGTGCACTGAGGAGGAAGTGACTGCTTTGTTAGGGGTCTCCTTAGAGTCCCTAGGAGCCCTTTGCTGCAAGGCTCTGGGCGGGTGGGGCAGGGGAAGAGCGGGTTTCAGGATCCAGGTTCCAGAGGAAGCAGGCGGGTCAAGTTCACAGTCTGGCTGCCTCCTGGTCACAATCCCAGAAGCCCTGTGCTCCCCTTGGGGACAGTTCTGCAGCTTTCTCTGGACCTTTGTTGCTTTGAAGTCAGTAATGTCCCTTGGAGGAACTTCCCCCTCGTGTTCATGTTGAGTGAGCAGGATAATCCTGACCACATGGACATGTCAGGAGTGGGGCCCAAGTGTCTCTAGGTGGCAGCAGGGGCCAGGAAGCCACCCACTGAGGACCCTGCTCCCGGGGGTGGGTGGCAGGAGCTAGTGAGAGGGTGAGTGTTCCCTGCAGGGGACAGGACAGCTGCATACCCCACCAAGCCCTGGGACTCACCCTGGGGTCTCTGTGCATCCCTCCCACAATGTGGGATAAGAGTCATCTGGCTCCCTAAGACCAGCGAGGGCTTGTGGGCCAGCCAGGATTGGCCTGAAGTCACTCAGCTGGGAAGCGGGAGAATCTGATTTAAAATCTAGTTCTGCAGACTCAAATCTTGCTGCATTTTTAATGGGACATCTCCTTTCCTGAGCCCAGCACATCTTCACACACTCAGATAGTTTAATAGTGTTGGCCTCTGACCCTTAAAGGGGGTCCAGCTTAAGGTTTTTCTTTCTCTTAAAGGTCTCTGTCTTCATATTGATTGATAGATACAGCTATAGATATAGATCATCTATGTCATCTATGTCTGTATCTATGTTGTTGTTGTTGTTAGGTGCTGTCATGTTGGAGTCTGACTGAGAGCGACCCTCATGGAGTTTTCAATGGCTGATTGTTTGGAGATTGCTTTGGGAGTGGATTGCCTTGTCCTTCTGTTTTTGCAGTGCTGGGGATCAAACCCAGATCCCCAGAGAGTGCAGAGTAGCATTCTACCAGTTGAGCTGCACCCCTGCCCATCTGTATCTACATCTAAATCTATATTATCTATATCTATATCTATGTTGTTGTTTTTAAGTGCCTTCGAGTCAGTATCTAACTCAGCAACCCTATGCACAAGAGGTGAAATAGTATTATTGGTGCTTCTCTACTGTTCATAGATAGAGTTTTCAATGGCTGATTGCTTTTTGGGAGTGGGTTGCCAGGTCCTTCTCCCAAGCCTACAACACCTTGTGTTCTTAGGCGGTCTCCCATCCAAGTACTAACCAGGCCTGACCCTGCTTAACTTCTGAGATCTGATAGGACCGGATGCCACAGTGGTATGGCTGTAGGTATCGGTATGTATATCTATATCTGTATCTTCATCTACATCTGCATCTATCTAAATCTATATATTTGTAGTACTGGGGAACTGAATCTAGGGATTCATGCATGGTAGGCAAGTGATCAACCACTGAGTCACAACTCTAGCCCTTTTTTATTTTGTTTTGAGACAAGGTCTCACTAGGTTGCACAGGTTGGCTTTGGCCCTCAACCTGCAACCCTGCGGAATGCAGTGGTGCACACCTGTAATCTCAGTGACTCAGGAGGTGCAGGTAAGAGGATCACAAGTTTGAGGCCAGAGGTAGCTTGCATAACTTAATGAGACCCTGTCACAAGATAAAACATGAAAAGGGGGCTGAGGGTGCAGCTCAGTGGTAAAGCACTTGCAAAGTATGTGTAAGACCTTGGGTTTAGCTCCGTAGTACTGAAAAAAAAAAAAAAAAAAAACACAAACACACACACACAAAAAAAAAAACCCAACCACCTTGCAATCCTCTTGCCTCAGCCTCTAGTCACTGGGATTATAGGCATGTACCACAGTGCCCAGCTTCACTTCCAGTGTTGTTGTTGTTGTTGTTGTTGTTGTTTTGCGCCCTGCCCTGCATTCATCCTGTTTAGGTGAATCCAAGGAATGTGGGGGGGAGCTAGGGGGCCTGAGAGGCTTTTGGCTTAAAGTTGGAGAGCAGAGAGAGATGCCAAACCCTGGACCAGCAGCTGAGCAATCAGACAACAATGTGGGGGGCAGTATGTATAGTGAGAGAGGGAAGGAGGGAAGAATAATGTGAGGGGTAATGAATTAGGGTGGTTTTGCTTAGGATTCAGAACAGCAGAAAGGTTAGGAGATACTAGAACTCAACTTCATCTTTGTCATTGACTAGCTGTGTGACCTCAGACAAGTGACTTGATTTCATCAGTCTTCAACTTCCTCTTCCGTGAAATTCTAACTAGTTGTGGTTAGACAAAAGTGAAATAGATAAACGAGGTCCTTTCAGCTATCAGAAAACTATTTCCTTGCTAATATGGAATTTGAATGAGAAACTAAATCCATCACTTTCTTTTTGGGCAAACAGCCATGATTTCCAATTTAAGAAACACTTACTGAGTAGTTATTCTATATCCAGCCCTGTTTACAGTGCTATGGCAGATATGATGGGTAAGATACTATTCGGGCTCTTGTTTTCCAAAATTAGAGTCTTGAGGAAAATGAAGTAATCAGAATCCCGTGTTTCTTTTCATTTCATGTGGAGATGATTTCATACGCCATACAAGTCATTCATTTAAATGGCTTTTAGCATATTCAGAGTTGTGCAACCATCACCCCCAAAAGAAGCTCTACTCCCTGTAGTTAGCATTCCTCAATACTTGTATCCCTCCCACCCCCTGGCAGCCAGCCACTGGTGTACTTGCTATGTGTATAAATGGGCCACTTTGGGGCACTTTATATAAATGGAATCAGACAATATGTGGGCTTTTGTGTATGGCTTCTTTCACTTAGCACAGTACCTTCAAGGCTCATCCACACTGCAGCATACAATAGCACTTTGCTCCTTTGTGTGACTGAAGTATGTTCCATGTATGGATGTACCACATTTTACTCATTCATCAGTTCCCAGGTATTTGGTTTTTTTCCTCACTTTTTGACTATTATGCATGATGCTCCTGTGAACATTCATGCATAAGTTTCTAGGTGAATATGTCTTTCATTCTCGCGGGTCTACACCTAGGAGTATAGTTGTTACATTATATGGCAAGTCCATGCATTATCATTTGGGGAGCTCCAGCCTGATTTCCACTGTGGCTGCAGCATTTTGCATTTTCATCGGCTGTGTGAGAGCTCTGGCTTCTCTGCACCTTGTCACATGTGGTCTGGATTAGCATTTCCCTAAGGGCTAAGGATGCTGCACATCTTTCTGTGTACTTATTGGCCATTTAAATCTTCTTTGAAGATCTGTCTCTCCAGATCTTCTCCCTGGTTTTAATTGGGTTATTTCTCTTTTATTATTAAGTTGTAAGAGGTCTCTGTATACTCTCGATCCAAGTCCCTTGTCATATCTGTAATTCGCAGGTGTTTTCTCCTGTCCAGTGGATTGCCTTCTTGCTTTCTCGATGGTGTCCTTTGAAGGAAGACATCTGAATTTCAACTGCAAAAAATGTCTGTGTTAATTATACTGAAACCTCATTAATTGGGACTCTAGTCATTCGGAATTGTTCGGGACAGAGGGTCAAAGTCCATTCTTTCAACACACAGTTATTAAGACTATCTGCAGTCGGGGACTGTGCCAGGTCCTGGAGACAGAGAGGTGAACAGGGCAGAGCCTCCGTAGCCTACGATCTCGTCTGCAGTGAGGACATCGTCATAATCCTGGCCAGTGGGCTCAGCAGGCTGCAGTGGCCTGGGAGACCTGGGGGAGGAAGACCTACCCCTATTAAAAAAGGGTTTCTTAAGCAAATAAGCAGTGAAAATTATTTAGGAAAATAAGCTGCTTTTGAGGTCTTGGGCCCCTAGATGTTTCCATTTCCATGCTCCTAGCCATAAGGGCCTTGTCCTTCTACCTTCCCAGCAAGCTGATTTGGCTGCTTCCCCTTATTGATGGGCCCAGGACATTTCTTCATCTTTAATCCTCATGACGGACTGGAATTTAGCTCAATTGGTAGAGCGCTGCTCTGCAGTCTCCAAGGTCTCCAGTTCAATTCCCAGCACCACAAAAATGGGAGGAGGAGGTGGCGATCCACTCCCAAGGCAATCCCAAAGCAGTCAGCCACTGAAAACCCCATGAGGTTCGTTATGAGTCAGACAGGACTTGACAGCACCTAACAACAACAACAACAATCCTCATGACAACCCCATGGGTAAACTGTTGTCACCATTTACATAAGAAAACTGTAACTTGGGAGGTGAAGTGACTCGCCCAAGGTGATAATCATTAATTGTTGGGATTGGTATCTGGACAGAAGGGTTCCCTCCTGAGTATCACACAGCTCTCGCCTATGTACTGGACTCCAGCAGTGGAAACTTAATGTCTTGCCCATGGATAGGAAAACACGTGGTCACCTGTGCAGCTCAAAATTCATGTATGACAAGGAAGTTCCACATTGGGTTCTCCAGGTCCAATGCTTGAATGTGTATTTTCACTTATCAAACACATGCTGGGTGCCTAATCTACATACTATGCCCCTGCCCTCCAGCAAAATTGCTGCAACCCCACGCTCCAGCCTTCTCTCAAGCCTCTGTGGACCCCAGTGGCCCTTGTTGTTGTTGTTGTTAGGTGCCCTCGAGTGGAGTCCGACTCATAGCGACCCTATGTACAGCAGATCGAAACACTTCCCGATTCTGTGCCAGGCACACGATCTTATTTATGTTTAAGCCCATTGTTGCAGACACTGTGTCAATCCATCTGGGGGAGGGTTTTCCTTTTTTGCTTTGCCTTGCCACTCTCCCAAACATGATGTCTTTCTCCGGGGATTGATCTCTCCTGACCACATGTCAGAAATATGTAAGATGCAGTCTGGCCATTTTTGCTTCCAAATCGCACTCTGGTTGCACTTCTTCTAGGACAGATTTGTTGGTTCTTTTGGCAGTCCGTGGTATATTCAATAGCTGTCTCCAGTACCATAATTCAAAAGCATCAATTCTTTTCCTATCTCCCTTGTTCAATGTCCAGCTTTTACAACCACATGATGTGACTGAAAATACCATGGCCCTAGGCCTATCTTAACTCTTGAGTTCTGTAACTATCACCCCAAAAAGAAGGTCTTCTTCCCCCCTTTAGTTAGCATAAATATCCCTCAGCCCTGTGCACTGCACTCTGTTGTGCAGGGAAGGAAACTGAGCTGCTTTATATGCTCAGCATCCTAAAGAAACCCTCTCTCAGCTGTGCTCATTCTTTATTGCATGCTTTCTGGGCCTTGACTCAAAGGGCAGTGTGAGGTCCATGAGCCGCACGGGACTCAAAATCATCTCTCTTGCTTCCAGTTCTTCTTAAACTCTTAAGTCAGGTTTCCCATTGCTGCCTTTTCCCTCAGAAGGCATTTCCTCCCCAGATGCACCTCAGTCAGTCTCTCACGCACACGGACCTCTGTAGTCCCACCTCCTGGATCTTCCGGGTTCTCTACTGATTGCTGATGCTTTGCGACTATGCGGCTCTCTCTTGCTCAAGAGTCTGTCCGCCTCCACAGCTGCAAAAAGGAGGAGCGCTTGGGGCAGGCAGGAGGCAGTGAAAGCTCAGTCTCCCAGACCCAGCATTCTATTTTTTGTGTTCCAAAATAGGACTTGCCTTCCAGAAAGGAGGACAACCATGTGTAAATACTGGTTTCTCTCCCGGGCAGGGAACCACCAGGTCTCCACAAGTGATCAGAGGGCTGTGAGCATGGCTTGCTGTCTGGGGGGAGAGTTCGGATGGGGAAGTGTGGATTCCGTGGGATCCCTTCCCTCTGGACGTCTGGAAGCAGGTCTGTCTACTCCCACCCCACACTCGATGTGTCTAGAAAACATGAAGGGAACGGGAAGCCTTTGGCTTCTCCATTGTCAGTGCCTCCTAGGAGACTTTGCAGATTCCTTACATTTCCCAGATGGACTGCACGGAGACTGATACCACAGCCAGGAGTGGGGACTTGTACAGAACAGGTGGCCCCCGCCTCACAAAGGAATTCTCTCCAAAACCAACAGCTGAAGCTCCTGATACAGGAGTAGGCAGGGGCTACCTTAGCCCCCAGGGGACCCCTTGCGATCCACTTCCTTGGGCATCCCTTACTATTCAATGCAACACTGTGCCCCTCAAGCCATGCCAGGAGGGGGGAGGGGGCATATGGTTCAATGCAATACAACAGGCAGAGGGCCAGGCTTTTTCTTCACCCATCTGTTTGGCTCTCTGCCTTTCCTCCCTGTCCCCAGCACCCAGGGGACCCCTGTGTCAAATATATGATCTGAAAGTTATTAGCAAACTAGTTGCCTTGTGCTGGATACTGCAGAGGACCTCTTAAAGCATTGCGTCTGCATTTTTTTCCCAAAGGCCCTAAGCCAGTAAGTTTTACCCCAAAATAAAATACATCTCTAAAGTCTAGTAAGATGTTACTTGGTTAGAGAAAAAGGTATACCATCGGCAGATAAATCTTGAGAAATGCTGTGTATTATGCTTCTGTCTTACAGGCTCATGATCAGGGCCTGGTCATTACCCACCTCCCATATCACCACTGTGTCTGCAGCTGTAGCCCTGTGGCATCCGATCCCGTTAGAGCTCGGAAGTTAAGCAGGGTCGGGCCTGGTTAGTACCTGGATGGGAGACCGCCTGGGAACACCAGAAGCTGTAGGCTTGGGAGAAGGGCCTGGCAACCCCCTCCCAAAAATCAATCTGCCATTGAAAACACTATGAACAGCAGAGAAGCACTGACAATAGTGTTTCCCCTGTTGTACAGAGGGTCGCTATGAGTAGGATACCGACTCGATAGCACCTAACAACAACAACAACAATAACAATAACAACAACAACAACATATCACTACTGTAGTGTGAGCATCGGTCAACATCATAGCAGAGTCTCTGAGAAATCCTGTAGTAATGACAACCCCTTAGCTTTGTTTTGTGAAACCATTTAGGTGTCACACCTGGTACTCCTGAAAACAATGGGTGACCACCTGATATACCATCTTATGTGTAGGATCCAGGAGTGAAAGAGCACTGAGGGAAACGAAGAAGCAGCTGGGAAGAATCACCTGCTGTTCATTGGTTGCAAACAGGCATAAATAAATGGGAAATTCCTGGTGGCTTGTCTAATACAGTCTCGTGGGACACTAGCACGCCACGATATATAGTCTGGGAAATGCTGCTCCTTGGGCAACTTGCCACCTCATTGCCAAGGATTGTGCTAGGCATCTGGGAATCAAGTTGTGCTATAGTGGCATATGAAGGTTAGCAAGGAATGCAGGGGTCAACACACAGTAACAGATTAGGGACGTGTGTTACAAAAGGAGCACCCAAGGTGCTGTGGGTGGAGGTGGCTGTTGTGTAGATGATTCTTCTGGACTGGGCATGGACTGGACCTGGTCACTACATTAATACAGAACATCTGGCACATGTAGGAGGGTGGCTTGGCTGGACAATCATGACATCCTGATGGGCAGAAATACATGAGTTTGTTAGGCTTGCTATAATGTATCAACATTCCCTTCTGGAGGGAGGGGAAAAGGGTTGAGGTTTAGCTCAGTTGGTAGAGTGTTGCTCTGTGCTGTCTGAGGCCCTGGCTCGGATCCCCAGCACCACAAAAATTGAGAGAAGGACCTGGGTGCCCACTCTGAAGCAATCTCAAAACCATCAGTCATTGAAAATGGGTACTGTCCGCCTGTAATCCCAGCAACTTGGGAGGCAGAGGTAGGAGGATCACAAGTTCGAGACCAGAGGTAGTCTGTATAATTTAGCAAGACCCTGTCTCAAAAAGTTAAAAAAAAAATGGGCTGAGGGTGGCAGCTCAGTGGTATAGCATTTGCAAAGCATGCAAGTGTGAGCCCCAAGGTTCAGCCCTCAGTACCAAAAAAAGAAAGAAAATGGGTGCCGTCAAGTTGGGTCCAACTCCGTAGTGATCCTATGTACAATAGAACAAAACACTCTCTGACACTGTGCCAGGCCTGGCACTATGTCAGTGCTTCTCTGCTATTCACAGGGTTTTCGATAGCTGATTGCTTTGGGATTGCTATTCAATCTAGTAATTTAACTATTATCCATAGCAGTAAGGCAACAAAAAGAAATAAAAAGGGTCCAAATAGGAAAGGAATAAGTCAAAACATCCCTATTTGCAGACAATATGATCCTATACTTAAAATACCCTAACGACTCCACTGAAAAACTCCCAGAGCTGATAAACACTTTCAGCAAAGTAGCAGAATACAAAATCAACACACAAGAACCAGTAGCTTTTCTATATACCGATAATGACCAGGTGGAGAAAGAAACCAGGAGAACAATCCCATTCACAATAGCTTCAAAACAAATGACATACCTGGGAATAAACCTAGCCAAGGAGGTGAAAGACCTCTTCAATGAAAACTTTAAAACAGTGAAGGAAGAAATTGAATAAGACACAAGGTGGAAAGATCCCCTCTGCTTACGCATTGGAAGAATTAATACTGTGCAAATGGCTGTATTATAGAAAGCAATCTATAGATTCAATGCGATACCCATCAAAATCCCAGTGGCATTCTTCACAGAAATAGAAAAAATTATCCTAAAATTTATATGGAAGTACAAAAGATCCTGAATTGCTAAAGCGATCTTGAGCAGAAAGAACAATGCAGGGGCCATCACAATACCTGTTTTCAAATTATTCTATAGGTCATAGTAACAAAAACTGTATGGCACTGGCAGAAAAACAGACATGTAGGCCAATGGAACAGAATAGAGAATCCATAAATAAACCCATGCAGCTATTGTTATTGTTACTAGGTGCCATCAAGTTATTATCCAACTCATAGTGATCCTGTGTACAACAGACAAAATACTATGGTGGTGCTTCTCTGCTACTCATAGGGTTTTCAGTGACTGATTGGTTTTGGGGTGCGGGTTGCCGGGTCCTTCTCCCAAGCCTACAGCACCTAATGTTCCCAGGTGGTCTCCCATCCAAGTAGTAACCAGGTCTGACCTGGTTAGCTTCTAAGATCTGACGGGATCAGATGCCACAGTGGTATGGCTGCAGCTATACCCATGTGATATTTGACAAAGGTGCCAAAAATATAACAAATACTGCTCTTCAACAAATAGTGCTGGGAGAACTGGATATCCTCATGTAGAAAACTGAAACTAGATTCTCCTCTTTCACCTCACACAAAAATGAGTTGAAAATGGATCAAAGACCTTTAAGACCTGAAACTTTGAAACTGCTAGAGGAAGACAAGGGAAAACACTTTAAGACAAGCACAGATAAGATCTTTCTGAATACAAGCCCAATAGAGGAAAAAAAAAAAAAAAAAGAATTGACAAATGTGACTGCATGAAATTAAAAGGTTTTTGCACAGCAAAGGACACAATTATTCGAGTGAAGAGATAGCATACAGAATGGGAGAAAATCTTTACTAGCTATACATCAGAAAGAAAATTAGTACCTAGAATATATAAGGAGCTCAAAAAATTAAACACTAAAAAAGCAAAGTATCCAATCAGAAAAATCAGCAAGTGAACTAAGCAGAGAATTCTCAAAAGAAGAGATGCAACTGTCCACCAATCACATGGATATGAAAAAATGCTCAAGATCCTTAGCCATCAGGGAATTGCAAATCAAAACTACATTGAGATACCACCTTACCCCAGTCAGAATGACTAGCATCAATAAAACAAAGAATAACAAATGCTGGCAAGGATGTGAGGAAAAAAGAATCCTACTACACTGCTGGTGGGAATGCAGGTTCGTGCAGCCACTATGAAAACCAATATGGAAGGTCTTCAAAAAAGTAAAAATAGAACCGTACAGCAATACCACTTCTGAGTATATACCCAAGGGAATATAAGTAAACATTCCATAGAGATCCTTGCTCATCCAGATTTATAGTGACGCCATTCACAATAACCAAGACATGGAATCAACCTAGGTGTCCATCAACAGATGAATGGATAAAGAGAATGAGGTATACATATACCGTGGAGTTTTATTCAGCCATAAAGAAGGACAAAATCGTAGCATTCTCTGGAAAGATGGATGGAATTGGGGTGATCATTTTAAGTGAAATAAGCCAGACCCAGAAAGACAAGCATCGTGTTTTCTCTTATATATGGATATTAGATTTCAATATATGTTGTTGTTGTTGTTGTTGTTAGGTGCCGTCGAGTCAGTATCCTACTCAGAGACCCTACATACAACAGGCGAAACACTATTGTCAGTGCTTCTCTGCTGTTCATAGGGTTTTCAATGGCAGATTGATTTTTGGGAGTGGGTTGCTGGGTCCTTCTCCCAAGCCTACAGCACCTAATGTTCTCAGGCAGTCTCCCATCCAAGTACTAACCAGGCCCAACCCTGCTTAGCTTCTGAAATCTGATGGGATCTGATGCCACAGGGCTATGGCTGTAGGCATTCAATATATATTCTATATTAAAATATATTGGTCATGAAAGTAGAAGAGGCTATGTAGGGAAAGATAATGGTCTAAAGAGAAGGGAGAGGCGCAAGAAGAAAGAGTAATGGGAGAAAGGAAAAGAAATATCACATGTTTTGCCCTTAAGGAAAAACTGGGATCCCTCTCTATAAGATATACTCACAAACAAGACATGCAAGTAAAAGTGGGGGGGGGGG
>VMDO01003995.1:0-42622 GCA_007922755.1 Pedetes capensis | reverse complement strand
ACCTTAAGTTGTTAAAAAAAAATTACTAGTAAAATAAGATTACTTGAGGGGGGAGAAAGAAAAAGGATTGGGCTCCTCAACCAGAAGTCTACTGGTGGGTGGGTGTCAGCATTGTCTGTTCTACTGGTTGGTGGCAGCAGGAGCTCTAGCTGTCCCCATCTCTTCAACCCCCTTGTCTACAGCATCAGCTTCATCCTAAGACTGGCTTCCCCCATATTGCTGGCTATCGGTTGCATTTTTTTCTCCCAGTCTAACAGGAGAGTGAGAAGCAGATGACATCCTGTCCCTTCAAGTCTTAACAGGCCAATGTAGATCACTAGCCATCCTGAACCAATCATTGTCGTGGGGGAACGGTTAGTTGTGATCAACTTGCTCTGGGTTCTTAAGGAAAAAACCAAAACACTGGTAAGGGAAGTGGGATGATGATTGGCTTAGACCAAGGGTTGTCAAACTTTTCCCATAAGGGGACAGATCATAAATATTTTGGCTTTGTGGCCCCAAAAATATAGCTTATGCTGCCACTTCTTAACTGTCACTATAGTACAAAAGCAGCTATGTTCTTTTTAGAAGCCCTCTAGTCTTAGCAACCCTCATAGGGTTTCCAATGGCTGATTGTTTTAGGATTACCCTGGGAGTGGATTGTCACGTCCTTCTCCCATTTTTCTGGTGCTGGGAATTGAACTTGGGAACTCAGAGACTGCAGAGCAGTACTCTACCAACTGAGCTAAATCCCAGCCCCCAAAAGCTGCTATGTTGTTAGGTTCCATCAAGTTTAGTCTGACTCATAGCAACCCTCTGTACAACAGATCAAGACACTTCCCAATTCTGTGCCAGGCACATGATCTTATTTATGTTTAAGCCCATTCATTTATAGATTGACTATAGCAATGGCAGTGTTCCAATAAACTTTTATTAATGGGCATTAATATTTTAATTTTATAATTTTTGTATGTCATGTAATATTTTTCTTTTGATTTTTTCTTACAACCATTACAAAATATAAGAAACCATTCTGAGCTCACCGATCACACTGCCGCCACACCATATACACACACACACAACAGATGGAGGCTAGATTTGGCCCATAGACCGTGGTTTGTTGACCCTTGACTTAGACTAATCGGGACTCCTACCTGGAGCGGAGGTTCAGTCCCTAAACTGTGTTGCTGGTACACACTGAGGAAGCGGGGGATAGATGGGAAGCCAAGCTCAGAATCCCCCTCGGAGAGCCTGGGGCTTTCACAGGTCTGCAAGAGCACTGTGTGGTTGGACTGTGGACAAAAAGAGGACAGTGTCCTTGTGATGCTTCCGGTGAACCAAGGCCACTAGCAGCTCACAGGCAACATTTGTCTTTTCCCTGCCTGGGTGGCACCATGGCTCCCTCCCAACTTAACCAGTCTACACACCACTAAGGAATTGTTGTTGTTGTTAGGTGCCATCAGGGTCCAACTCATAGCAACCTTCATAGAGTTTTCAGTGGCTGACTCTTTAGGGATTGCTTTGGGAGTGGGTTGCCACATCCTTCTCCCATTTTGCGGTACTGGGAATCAAACTCTGGACCTCAGAGACTGCAGAGCAGCACTCTACCAACTGAGCTAAATCCCACCTCCTAAAGAATTAGTCCTTGAAGATGGGGGCAGTGGCTGCAGAGTTACCCTCTCCCCAAGGCATTTCAGCAGGGGCTTCCTAACAACACTTCCGTTGCAAGATCCGCTTCCATTGCAAGACCCACAGGAGTGCCTGCAATTAGCCAGTCACTCTGTAAATAGTCACTGAAACACTGACTAGGTTTGCAGCCCCCCTGGGTGCCACAGGGAAGCAGGAGGAGTGGAACGATCCTCCTCTGAAACAAACACACACAAATCTTCCCAAATCCTACCGCTCCGAGCTGCCAGGATGACAGCAGCACGACCTTGACTCTGGCATCTGTTTATGCCACCTAGTGCAATGAAAGAGGGCGGACCCTCAGCAAAACTGGGAAGTCAACCAAAGTTCAGCTTCTGGCTCCTGCCATCCTTCCAGAAGACAGGCTCCTTCTTTCGGGTGCCTGACTCTTTCCCAGTCCCATCGCTGTAGCAGGCTCTGTCTCCTCTCTGACCTTGCTCCATCCATAAAAACAAGGATCCACCATCGGCCAGTCTCCCTGGGGCTGAGCTGACAGTGTGTACATTCTTTTGGATGAATTTCAAGTTGTAGTTTTTCTCATTCTAGCATATGCATTTTGGTATTCTGTGCCAAATTTTATTTTTATGCAGTGAGAGACGTTGTATTGGACAGTGCTGTGATTTGAATGCGTCTGTCCTGCAAAATTTATATGTTGGAACCTAATCACCAATATGATGGTTTAGGAAGTAGGGCCTTTGGGAGATTATCAGGCCATGAGGGCCTTGCCGGCATGACATAAGTGCACTTATAAAAGAGGCCCTAGAGGACTTCGTGCACTTTCAACCATGTGAGGTCAGAGGAAGAAGAAAATCATTTATGAACCAGGAAGTACACCCCACCAGGTACTGAATCTGCCTGAACTTGGAATTGCCGGCCTCCAGTGCTGTGAGAAGTCAATTTCAGTTGTTGGTCACTCACCCAGTGTATCGTTTTGTTTTGTTTTCCATTGGCCTACATAAAATTGGCTCTAAAAAGCGGGAATGCTATTGTGTAGTAAATACCTAGAAACATAAAATTAACTGTGGAACTGAGTGAAGGGTAAAGACCAGAAGAGTTGTGATGTGTGTGCTAGAAAACGCCTGCACTGCTGGGAAGGGACTGTTAAGGGTGAAAGTGGGGCAGAGGGAAAAGAGAACTGGAGAGAATGACTGAGTCTTAGAGAAGAGCTGTGTTCACGGACAGAATGTCAATAGAAATATGAATAGTTAAGGCCATTCTGCCTGCAGCTATAGCCCTGTGGCATCCGATCCCGTCAGGTTGAGGAAGCTAAGCAGGGTCAGGCCTGGTTAGTACCTGGATGGGAGACCGCCTGGGAACACCAGAAGCTGTAGGCTGGGAGAAGGACCTGGCAACCCCTTCCCAAAAAGTCAATCTGCCATTGAAAACCCTATGAACAGCAGAGAAGCACTGACAATAGTGTTTCCCCTGTTAAACAGAGGGTCGCTATGAGTTGGATACCGACTCGACGGCACCTAACAACAACAACAACTAACAAGGCCATTCTGATGAGATTGCAGACAGAAATGGGGAACATGTTATTGGACAATGAATGAAAAGCCATCCTTGTTATAAAGTGGCAAAGAAATTGGCCAAACTATGTTCACGTTCTAGTGGATTTTGGAAGGTAGAACTTGTGAGCAATGGACTAGAAACTGGAGGACATTTCTGAGCCGTGTGTTGAAGGTGCAGCTTGGCTTCTTTTTGGTGTTTTTAGTGAGATGTGAGAAGACAGAAATGACTTAAAGATACAATTGTTAATAATGGGAAGGAGTACCAGGTGTGGTGGCACACGCCTGTAATCCCAGTGGTTTGGGAAGTAGAGGCAGGGGGATTGCACGTTCGAGACCAGAGGCAGTCTTCGTAACTTAGCAAGGCCCTGTCTCAAAAAGTTAAAAAAAAAAAAAGGGGGGGGGGAGCTGGGAGCGCAACTCAGTGGTCCAGCACTTGCAAAGCATGCAGGCGTGAGGCCCTGGGTTAAACCCCCAGTGCCGCAAAAATAAATAAATAAATGAATGAATGAATGAATGAATGAATGAAAGGAGCACTTAAGGATTTGGAAAACTCGAGCCAGGCATGATGGTGCATGCCTGCAATCCCAGCACTCAAGAGGCTGAGGCAGGAGGATCAATGGGAATTTGAGGCCAGCCTGGGCTACATAGTGAGTTCCAGGCCAGTTACCCAGTGAGACCCTGTCTCAAAAAGATTTGGAAAGCTCTTAGCTAATCTGTATCGTAAAGAATGAGAAAGCACACTGGGAAGAGAAAACCAAAGATGTAGCCAAGCCACTATCTGGTAAGGAGATTGGTGTACATCAAATATATACACATCTTCTCAAGATTGGTGTAGATCAGCCACTCAATGGACTCTAGGCCCTATTGTCCGGGACAATAGAAAAATGATTCTGGCAACATTTTGGAGATAGTTAGGGCTGTTCCCAGGCCCACAGGGCCATGGCCTGAGGGATAGGGTAATTTCAAAGGTGGCGACATGAGCCCCTGTAGCACCTCAGTGCTTCCTCATTGCTCATCCCCCAGACCTCTAGCTCCCCAGCTGTGGCTCCGGGGGCCCCTGGAGATGCCTTTCATGTATAAAAAAATAACATTGTTTCCATCTCAGCAGCCCCCAAATTCTTAACTCCTTTGAGCAAGAACTCTAAAATCTAAAGTCCAGAGTCTGGCTATATATCATCTGAGTAAGGCATGGGTGAGACTTAAGGCAAATTGCCGTGCAGCTGTGAGTCCTTGAAACATAGACATATTGCTCCTCACAGCACCATGTGACACAGTAAAGCTACAACAGGGCCATCACCATTATACTCATTTTATAGGTAAAGGAACCCAAGGCTTAGAGAAACTGGCTCGTACAAGGTGGCTTCATAGCTAGTAATTGTAGGCCAGAGTCAGTTATCAAAAGGCGCAGCTTCTTGTGTAGCCATGCTGATCTCTCCCCAGCCCATAGGGTTCTCTCTTCTCTAGACATAAACAACACTTGGAAGTTTGATAAGCAACTGATTCACCTAGATGATCCCAAAGTTGACTGGGTTATGACTCTGGGAAATTCTTTTTTCCTATTTTTCTTCTTTTATGAGCTCATTTGGGTAAGGATAATAAATATTGCATCCTCACTGCCTTGTCTTCATTTATTTAATCTGCATCTTTAGAGCACCTTTGATGTACCAGACTGCAGCCGAACCACTGTGGCGTCTGATCCCATCAGGTCTTCGAAACTAAGCAGGGTCGGACCTCGATAGTACTTGGATGGGAGATCTCCTGGGAATACCAGGTGCTGTAGGCTTGGGAGACGGACCTGGCAACCCACTCCCCCAAATCAATCAGCCATTGAAAACCCTATGAATAGCAGAGAAGCACTGACAATAGTGTTTCGTCTGTTGTACACAGGGTCATTATGAGTCACATACCAACTCCATTGCACCTAAGAACAGGACCTGGAAACATAATTACAATTGTTTTCCTCATCTTCTGTTACTATGCAGTGCTTAAGGGTCAGGATGGAAATTAGGACAGGAAACAGCGATTCTTTGAAGGGCATCCAACCTAATTAGGGGAGGCCAGGAAGGAGTAGGTTCAGAAGTTGAATTTTATTGGTAGGTGAGGCAGTGAGAGGATACACGGGCAGAGGAGGCGCGTGTGTGTATGCATGTATGTGCATGTGCACTTTACGTGGGTGAAAGGAGGGCGTTTTGTATCCTAGGGAAGAGAGATGAGAAGGTGGCGATGGTGGAAAGGGACAGGAGGAGGGAGGACTGGATCTAGAATGGAGGTCGAAGGACTGGCGTCACCCAGGTGGAGGGTCCCTCTCTCCCTGGCTGGAGGGAAAATGGGTACCGGTGTTGATTCGTTCATTCACTCACCTAGTCATCAATGCTCTTCAAACATTTATTCAGTGTTGGGAAGTACCAGCATGACTGCTAGGTGTTGGGGAAATAAAGCTGAAAACAATAACATGCTTCCTGCTTGACAAGTTATGCATGTATTATTTTACTTGACCATCACGACTGTAGGTGGTAATGTTATCATTCTTTTTCCATGGGTAAACTGAGAAATAGGGAGTAGATGAACCTGCCCAAGCTTACCTAGTTAGTAAGTGGCAGAGACAGGTTTCGACTGCTGTGGACCTGTGTCCTGAAGCCCACCCCTGTAACTCCTGAGTGCATTACCTCTAGAAGCTTGTAGGTTCAGTGGGAGTAGATGGATGTGCAAACAATTAAAATATACCACCCAGCACTTGGGAGGCTGGGATGAGAGGGTCATGAGTTCAAAGCCAGCCTGGGCTATACAATGAGATAAAAGAGGGGGGGGAGGGATGGAGGGAGGGAGAGAGAAGAAGAGGAAGAAGAAGAAGAAGAAGAGGGAGGGGGGAGGGAGGAGGAGGAAAGGAAGGAAGGAAAGAAAAAGGAAGGAAGAGAGAGGGAAAGAAGGAGAAGGAGAAGAAGAAGAGGAGGAGGAGGAGGAAGGAAAGGAAAGGAAAAGAAAAGAAAAGAAAAGAAAAGAAGAGAAAAAAGACAAGACAACAACAAAATCCCACCAGACTTCTACTTCTGGCAATACAGTTGACAAGATTAACTGAAGTTATGTCCTATAAAATATTAGGAAATGCTAGATAAAATATAGTGACATATCACTTTTAGAAATTTGCCGAGCAAGAAGAAAAGTAAGGAAAACCATAGGGCCCCCAAATGAAGAAAACTGAAAATCAAAATGGTGTATGAGCTGCTGCTGTGGTGGCGTGGAGTTGGGCATGGAGGTTTTGCTAGCTTTGGGATTCAAAGAATCAAGGAATTTGGATTTTATTGCCCAGGAAGTAAAAGGAGGCAAGACCTTGGAACAGTATACAGCAAGAATTAAGTGTGAAAGCCCCACTAATTATTAGCCCCCTAAGGCCATGACTTCAGTGAAACAGGGACTATAAAACAGCCTACTCCTAGGTACTGGGTGATAGCTTGGGCTCGGAGCAAGAAAAGATAGTCTCCATGAGACTTCATAACCACAGAGTACCCTTAAAGGGTTGGAGGTTTAAATTTATATTTCCAGTTGATCCTAGAATCACCGAAACATGGGTATAAAAAGAGGCCATGGGCTAGCAATGCTCTTGGTGTTTCTGATAGAAGCCAAACTAAACCCCCCAAATGGACAAACCTTAGCCCTGTTAGCAAACAATTCCCACAGATACAGTGCCACTGAAGATAATCTTTTTTTTGGGGGGGGGGGTACTGGGGGTTGAACCCAGGGCCTCGCACCTGCATGCTCTGCAAGTGCTGGACCACTGAGCTGTGCCCTCAGCCCATTTTTTAAATTTTTTTTGAGACAGGGTTTCGCTAAATTACGCAGACTGCCTCTGGTCTCGAACTTGCGATCCAACTGCCTCCGCCTCCCGAGCCACTGGGATTACAGGCGTGCGCCACTGTGCCCGGCTGAAGATAATCTTATGATCCAAAATTACAACAACAATGATGAGGAAAACAATGCCCTGTGAATGGTAGTCAACAGATGAAACAAACACTAAGAGTAGACCCTTGAGAACTGCAGCTGATGGGACCATTGCATAGTCACTTTCATCCTGGAAGCACCTAGGGCCTGATAGAAGGAGCTCTATCTGTTGAAGTAAGGGAAAGACCTACCCTAGTCACACTTGAGCATAGACTGAAGGATAGAAATTTGCCAAAGGATTGCTGGGGAGGTGGCGTTAGGGTGAGAAGACTGTGTACTGGTCAGGGTTCTCCAGAGAGACTGGAAGCAGAATTCCTTCCCCCTCAGAGACCTTACTCATTTTCTTTTACCGCTTTCAACTGATTTAACAAGGCCCACCCACTTGATGGAGATTATTCTCTACTCAAAGTGTACCAATTTAAATGTTGATCACATCTAAAAACTATCTTCGGAGCAACATCTAGACTGTTGTTTGACCACGCTTCTGGGCATGACAGCCCAACCAAGTTGACAAATAAGATTAACTGTCACAAAACGGGACCCGCTAGTCTATATTCTGTCTGTGAGCTGAGGGCAAGGTCACCTCCTGAGGGTGAGGAAACAAGGAAGCTGGGGAAGCCAAGGAGTGCGGCAGCCAGAGAGGGTCATAGTGGGGCTGTGGAAAAAGGTTGCTGAGCCAGGGAGGGCCTGGCCGAGGGTGGATGAGCGTGGATGAATTGAATGATGGCAGTGCCTGCTTTGAGCACCTCTTGTAATTGCAGAAGTCAGACGTGACTGGTATTCTTAATGATGAGCACGTGTGCATGCAGGAATGAGTAAAAGCTAATGACAGCAGAGAGCCTCGCTGAGGCTGGCACAAGTGTCTCTCCTACCACTGAGGTAGGAGAGGAGGTGGGGCTGCCCAGAGGACCCTCCCCCTGCCTCTGCTCGCAGCATCTCTGTGTGGGGTTTATATTGTCAGCCCTTCTAACTTCATGTGAGTCGGTTTTGGAGGACAGCCTTGTGACACAGCTGTCCTGGAATGTGGCCCTGCGTCTGTCACTTCTGCATCTCATCTGCTGATGGGCCAGGTCCCGATGTCCGGAACATGCCATCCCGTGAAGAATCTGGATGCGCCCTCATGAAACCACATTCAGGCCGTTCACGAGGCCCCTCTGAGTGGCAAAACGTGTCAAAAGGGAGGAGGATGTGCTTCACAGATCTGACTGGGGTCGGGCTACAAGAGGACACCAGTTGGCTGTGACCTGGCTTCTGGTCCCGACTCTTTCCTATCTCATCAGTGAGACTTGAGTAAACTGGGGCTTGTAGTTCCTGCCCTGCAGCCCTCACAGAGTGGTTTTAGGATCTAGTGAGTTCGTGAATATGAAAGTGGTTCACAAAGTAAGAAATGTGGCAGTCACAACAGGAAGTGTTTGGGGCTGCTGACCGCTTGCACAGAACAAAGAAAAACACTTCACAGCATCCTAGTTGTGGTGGATCGGCCTGAAGACTTTCACACATCATCTGGGTGGGAAGACTTTCACCAGGTATCTGCTGTTTCCAGACCCACATTTTTATTTACGCCTGATAACCATGGTGGTAAGAACTCTTGATTCAGACAAATGAAGTAATGAGCCCAAGGGCAAAAAGTAAATGGTAGAGTGGGAACTGGAATTCAGGAGCCCACAGTCACCCCACCATGCAGTGCTACCTCTCGGGGTGTTTGCAAAGCCCTTTTATGATCATCAGTGGGGTCAGGCTGAGCCTCTTCTGCCACCCGCCTCTCCTTAGAGCGTCTTGCACTGGCATGTTCAGGAGACTTCCTGCAAAGGCACCTCAGTTTGACTGAGGATCGGGCACCCAGGGCCTTTTTAAGAGTGTTAATAACACTTAATAAACGTGACAGAGAAAGGTCAGCTCTGGGTGTTGTGCCAACAGGAGATAAACCTGCCCTGGAACATCTGCTCTGTGTTATTGTTGTACCAATGAGGCTGCTCTGTCCTCTGATTAGTCCATGAATTAAGTGGCAGGAAGGCAGTAAAACAGACCTGCGCTCCCATCTCTATGGCTCCCCTGGGACAGGGGCGGGCCAGAGCGCCAGGTATGGGGGGGCGGGATCTGGAAGAATCAGGGGCTGTGTCTGCCATTGCTCAGGCGGAAGCCAGGCTACAGGCCGCCTTCCCACCTGCTGTGCCTTGAAGTGGAGGAGATGGTGGCCCCTTTTTTGCCTGACTTCATTCGCTGTCTCTGATTCGTGGCCTTCCTGGAAGGCACGGCTCCTATCTCTACTCCAGTCTGTGTTCTCAGGGGAAGAGGTTGCTGTGTGCTCTTGAGAGGGGGGTGAGGCTGTATCCAAGATCTACCTCTGTGTGCTTCTAAAAGCAACACCCATTTAATGTCTTCCACAGTTTTTAAGGGGCAGGAATCTGGTAGCTGCTTGGTGGGCTGTTCTTGGCTCAGGCTCTCTCAGAAGGCTACAGTCAGCTCAGGGCTCACTGGGGCTGCAGCTGGCTATTGGCTGGAGGCCTTAGCACCTGGCCTTGCTGGTCTTTTCACGGGGCTGCTCATGCTCAGGGCAATTTGCTCTCCCCAGGGCAAGAAGCGGGGAGAACGGGGGTGGGGGTGAGAGAGAAGAAGAGGGCAGGGGGAGAGGGAGAGGGAAGAGAAAGAAGAGAGAAGAGAGAAGAGTGGAAGCAGTAGTCTCAGAAGCAAGGCTCCCATCACCTCTTGCTCATGCTGTCGGCCAGATCAGCCCCATACGTGTGGGCATGAACCTGAGGGCTGTGAATTCTGGGAGGCCGAGATTGCCAAGGCTACCTTGGGGAATGGCTGCATTGCGGGCCTGGCAGGACCCTGCACTGGTGGAGTCCTGGAGAGACTTGGAAACTTCATGTGTAAGCCTGCCTGCTGGCTCTAACAGTGTGGCTGCAGATTCTCCACCAGGACCTGTGAGGTCAGGTCCAAGTTCCCTGACATGCCTTACGAGACCCTTCACAGCTTCTTGCCCAATGCCTGCAGGCTCCTGATTGGCCCTTGTCTCCAGTCACACTGAGTCCAGCTCCATGGATGATTCATTCCATTCCTTTGCACCTGTAGACCTGCCATTTCCCGCCCCAGCCAGTAGCTTTCTGTGCCGTACCGTCGTTTAGCAATCCTTCTTGTGACGCTTTTCTATGCGGCTCCTAAGAAGCCCAGGGGCTTCCTAGTGCCCAGAGCACCTCACACTCTCCACAGCCCCGATTCACCCCTCATTTGGCCAGTATGCCTGAAGGCCTCATGTGCCCGGCCCTGGGCTGGGCTGAGGGACAACAGGGGACAACAGCTGTGTTTTACCCTAGGGGGTGGCACTGTTAGGCACTCGCAGAAAAGCAGGCCAGCTGAAAAGTGGGGTGTGCTTGTGCTGATGGCAGCTGGGGACAAGGGTGAAGAGATGCAGGTGAGGGGCGCCCTGGCCACTTCCTGGGCGGCACTCAGGGAGTCTTAGTGTTGCCAAGGGACACAGCAGTGCCCTTGGGGAGGACAGCTGGGGACAGGGTTTTGAGCCCAGGATGTTGTAATTAGAGACAGACATTGTTAAGTGATGATGTCATCATGCTGACATAGAGCATACTCACACAGACCTGGAGGAGGGGCGCACATACACACACAAGGGATGCTAGAAATGTATACGCACTTCAAGAGATACTATCTGTGTCTTACTTTTTGAAGTTGAATTACAATGGTAACCACTTTGGGCATCTCTTGTAATTGCAGAAGTGTGACTCGTATTCATCTTCTGTCATTAGTTCTTATATTCATCTTCTGTTATGAGTATTACAATTTTAATACTTAATATGTGTACATTTTTGACACCTATATATATATACATACATATGTATACATACACACAAACACACATATATATACACACACACACACGGGCTGGGATTTAGCTCAGTTGGTAGAGCACAGCTCTGCAGTTTCTGAAGGCCCCAGTTCGATTCCTAGCATTGCAAAAATGGGAGCAGGATATGGCAATCCACTCCTGAGGCAATCCCGAAACAATTAGCCATTCAAAACCCTACGAGGGTCGCTATGAGTCAGACATAACTTCACAGCACCTAACAACAACATACACAACACACACACACACACACACACACACACACACACACACACTATCTAGGTTTATACACAAATCTAGGCCATATGGTGTGTGTATGTATATGTGTGTATACAATATACCCTACTGCTCCCAGGGCCATGAAGAAGAAAACAATATAGGATTAAACCAACCACAAGAGAAAATGCTGTGATCAAGAGACTCGGTGAACGCAGACATGCGGTGGCTGCCAGTGTACTTTGGCACACTGTTTTACAGTAAACATTATCTTGTAAGGAGAAATGTACTCTCCAGAACAATGATAAAAATCATAATGTGGTAAATAATAAATCAGTAACAGTCATTTCCCTGCAGCCGTACCACCCTAGCATCTGATCCCATCAGATCTCAGAAGCTAAGCAAGGTCGGGCCTGGTTAGTACTTGGATGGGAGACTGCCTGGGAACGCTAGGTGCTGTAGGCTTGGGAGAAGGACCTGGCAGCCCACTCCCAAAAATCAATCAGCCATTGAAAACCCTATGAACAGCAAAGAAGCACTGACCATAGTGCTGAGTATGGCACAGTGTCAGGGAGTATTTCCTCTGTACGTAGGGTCGCTCTGAGTCAGACCTGACTTGACAGCACCTAACAATAACAACAGTCACTTATTAACATTATCAAGTGTTACGTACTGTACATAGTTGTACCTATCATACGCCTAATGACTGGCAGCGCAGTAGGTTTGTTTACCCCAGCGTCCCCACAAACACCCGAGTGATGTGCTGCATGATGACATCACCAGTTGTGAAGTCATCAAGCAGTAGGAAGTTTTCAGCACCATCCTAATCCTCTGGACCTCCACGATATCGCGGTCCTTCAAGGACTGGCGAGTCTCATGTGGCTTCTGACCGCAGTTGCTTTTGTTTCCACACCAGTCTGCAATCCCCTTGAGGGCAGCACCAAGAGGACATTAGCTTTGTCCTCTGCCTCCCACAGCTTAGCACAGCTTTGGCAGGGGGTGGAGGCAGATGAATGACCAGCGTCCTTTGGATGTTCTGGAGGCGAAGTGGGTCTGAACGAGGCAGGCTCGGACACCCAGTGAACGTCCAGAAACACCAGGACAGCTGATGGGGAGAGAAACCAGAGCGGAGAGATTTGTTTTGAGGATTAAAGACCTGCTCTGTGTGTATCCTTATGTTTTATAGACAGATGAGATGAAAGTGAATTTAAATAAAGACTTTAGTCTGTATTTAATGATGCAGTTATTAGGCTACATTTGGCAACGCATTCCCTGACATAAAGTTTTAACATCAGCCTTTCCCAACACTAAATTACCTTTTGGATCTGCCAGCTCTAATGATAAATAAAGTGAAAGTCGACCTCATTACCATCAGATTCATGGCGTTGGTTAATATTTGGTAGATTTAACCGGTTCTGGATGCTGAGCCATGCAGGCCACTAAATGACAGATTTTGAGGGAGAATCAGGGGCTGGAGTCACATTTGCAGCCAAATTCATTGCACAGGGGTCGATGAGCCCCAGCGTTAAATAGTGGGACCTCAGCTCCCTGCACATGCTCAAAGCAGGCAGGCTGTGGCTGCCTCTGTGGCTCCAGCAGCCCTGATACCCTAGACTGCAAGGCAGCAGGATAGGGGAAGAGGTGGCATGAGATGCCCCGTGAGCCGAGGGATTGGGAAGGGGCTGTCTGCAAATCCCAGCCAGTGGGCCCTTGGAGCGGCCTGTCCAGCACTGCATGGAAAGCGCCATTTTGATTCCCCTGGCAGGCTGGGGAATGGTGAGTGCCGGTTGGATGCAGAGGTGCATCAAGACCTCGGTTGCCTGTTCCTTCCTGAGTGAGGGAGAGGGCCACGAGAGCGGAGTGGTTGCCCTCATGTGGTTCTTCCCTTCCCCTGAGAAACCCTATGGGGGTATGAATTCTGGACTAACCACTCTCAGGAGACATGGTACGCAGGCTCGTGGGAGCCGAGAGAAAGGTAAGGCAAGGGAATAGCTTCCACAGAGCACATCTGTCCTCACCCTGCGGGGCCCAAGTGGAGTGAAGTGATTGGGACCTGCCATAGGACCCTGCTGGGTGGGTGGTAGAGGCAGAGGCACTATGAGGGTCCTTCTGATGTGCTGGGGCTGAAGTGTGCCTGAGCAAGGCAGGCTCAGACACCCAGTGAACTTCCAGAGACAACAAGGCAGCTGATGGGGAGAGAAACCAGAGCAGCTAGATTTGTTTTGAGGATTAAAGACCCAATCTGTATGTATCCCACTGGCCACAGTTCCTAAGGAACCCCCTTCCCAACTCTGTCGATTCACAAGGCATCTATCTCACCGCAAGTCTTTGGAGTCAACCCCTCCCCGATCCCTGCCGCCTTACAGTCTAAGGCATCAGGGCTGCCTGGGCCAGAAAAAGGTATCCACTGCCTGCCTGCTTGAAGCATGCGCAGGGAGCTGAGGTCCCAGCTGGGTGGGTGGGTTCGTGGAGAGGGAGGAGCATTTCAGGAAAGTGTCTCCCTTCAGTGATGAGTACCCTGGTTAGGGTAGTGGTGAAAGGATATAATGAGGTGGGCAATTCACCAGTTGGCTGCTAGCCTGGAGCATGAAGACTCAGATTCCATGTTTGACATCCAGACCATTCTAGAATAAGAAAGTGGCTACATTTCCCAGTAGCAGGATCCTGGGCTCAGAAGCCACACAGATCTAGATTGAAAAAAAAGAGAGAGAGATGAAATCAATTCAGTGACTTAAGGACTCCATTTTCTTCACCATCATCTGTAAAATAAATGTAATAACAATAATATTAATAATAATACCCACCATACAGGACAGAAAATGTTGGTTTTCATTCTTCCCTAAATCCTGAGACATGAATCTTCCTCAAATAAAATAATTCTTCTCTCCCTCCCTCCTTGTCTTCTTTCTTTCCTCCCAAGTTGCCAGCTAGCATTTTCCTTAGCACATAAAAGGTGATTTACTCTGCAGAACATTATGATATACTGGGCAGAGTGTTGGTAGCAGAGCAAAAGATCTGATTTTTATTTTCAATCCCTCAAGATATCTGCTATGTGTCATTGAGTTGATTTAGTCCCTCTGGGCTTCTGAATAATCATCAATAAAATGAGAATGATACTATTTTACTATTATATTCTAGATTATGAGCAGATACAATTAAGAAAAGGTATGTGAAAATACTTTGTAAACTATCAAGATTTTTGCATTTTGAAGTTGTGTTTAATTGTGATAAAATTGTTGTTGTTGTTGTTAGGTGCCATCGAGTTGGTATCCGACTCATAGCGACCCTCATAAGGTTTCAATAGCTGTTTCGGGATTACCTTGGGAGTGGATTGCCAGGTCCTTCTCCCATTTTCGCAGTGCTGGGAATTGAACTTGGGACCTCAGAGACTGCAGTGCAGTGCTCTACTAACTGAGCTAAATCCCAGCCCACTATGACAAAATACACATACAAAATTTACCATCCTATTTCTAAGTGTGGAGTTGATAAGTGTTAAATACATTCACATTGTGGTGGTACCATCACCACTGTCCATCTCCGGAGATGTTCTTCATTTTGTGAAATACCTACCCATGAGAGTCGCTCCCAACTGCTCCTACCCCTAAGCCCCTGGAAGCCACCATGCTATGTTCTGTCTCTAGAATCTCACTGCTCTCCATACCTCATCCCTCATGTCTGCTGGCTTGTCATGCTGTGGGGGCTTACGTGTTGCTGTGATGCTGAAAGCTATGCTGTGGTTATTTCAAATAGCAGCAGGGCCACCCACGGTAGACAGGTTTCAGCTGAGCTTCCAGACCAAGACAGACTAGGGAGAAGGACCTGGCACTCCGCCCTTGAAACAATTAGCCATTGAGAACCTGATGAATAGCAGAGAAGCACTGTCAAATATAGTACCAGAAAATGAGCCCCCCAGGCTGGTAGGCGTTCAGAAGAGGACTAGAGAAGAGTTGCCTCCTCAAAGTAGAGTTGACGTTAATGACAGGAATGGAGTAAAGCCCCTGGGATCTCCTTTTGCTGATGTGGCACAACTCAAAATGAGAAGAAACATAGTGACTGCAACCATGTGCTTAAACCTAAAAAGATTGTATACATGGCACAATGTTGGGTAGTGTTTCATTCTGTTGTATATAAGTTTGCTATGGGCCAAGCATCTAACAACAACAGCAGCAATGGGTTGGACCTAACTCAAGGGCACCTAACAACAACAACATACCTCATATGAGAGGAGCCATGCAGTATTTGTCATTTTGAGACTGGCTTATTGCACTTAGTGTAATTATCTCAAGGTTCATCCATGTTTTAGCATCTGACCGGTTTTTCTCCATTTGTAAGGCTGAATAATATTTCATTGTATGTATATATTTTTGTTTATTCATTCATTTGTTGATGGACACTTGGGTTTCTTCCACCTTTTGATGATTGTCAATAATGATAGATGAATATGGATGTATAAATACTGACTTGATACTCCGCTTGTAATTCTTTTGTGTTGTTGTTGTTGTTGTTGTTAGGTGCTATCAAGTCTTGTTTGGCTTATTGTGACCCTTCTAGGGTTTTCAATGGCTGATTGTTTTCGGGATTGCCTCAGGAGTGGATTGCCATGTCCTTCTCCCACTTTTGTGGTTCTGGGAATTGAACTTGGGATCTCAGAGACTACAGAGTGATGCTCTACTAACTGAGCTAAACCCTGACCCTTCATTTGTGTATATACCCCAAAATGGTATTGCTAGGTCATATGGTAATTCTATTTCTAATTTTTTGAGGAACCTCCATATTGTTTTCTATGGTGGCAGCACCGTTTTACATTCTTACCAGCAGCACATAAGGGTTCCAATTTTTCCATCTCTTTGCCAGCACTTCTTATTTTCTATTTGTTTATATGTTTTTCATTCTGGTTTTTGTTTGGGGGTGGGATTTATACTAGCCATCCTAATCAGGCAAGGATGGCTAGACTGCATTTTATGTATTTTGGACATGTAGTCAAGAGGGACCAATCCCTGGAGAAGAACATCATATTTGGGAGAGTGGCAGATCACCCAAAAAGAGGAAAACCCTCAACTAGGTGAATTAACACAGTGTTTGCAACAATGGGCTTGAACATAAATAAGATTGTGTGCCTGGCACAGAATTGGGGAGTGTTTCATTCTGCTGTACAAAGGGTCACTATGAGTTGGACCCAACTCAGTGGCACCTAACAACAACATCCTAAACAACAACATCCTAATCAATGTTAGATGAAGGTACACTACTAATCATTTATATGGGTAATCAATTTAATGATAGCTCACTTTATTCCAAACACACAAAAAAGGGATTTGAAGCAGGTGTGTTAGGATAGGGTTCTGTCCTGGTGGCTTAGCAGTAGAACTGGGGCAGTCACACAATGTGGGTGCTATCTTGCCGGTGGTACCCACCATGATGCCTGGGTTGGGTTTGACCCGTGTGCCTGAGGGATCCCTGGAGGAATGCAGGAGAGTCAGCTTCTGAGCCAGACTTAGAGAGGGGACTGGGATTCCACAGCACAGAGAGCGCAGAGGGCGAGGCACCAGCAGGCTGAGGACCCTCTTGGAAGCTTGTTCAGGGATGTCCATCTACACATACACCTGCCTTGGCAGTGGCAGCAGCTCCTGGGAGCTTGGGAGAAGTGTACAGTCACCTGGCTGAATCCGAATCTGTGGCTGTGGGCCCAGCCACCTGTGTTCTTCCAAGGCCAGTGGGAGCTCCTGGTGCAAGTCTAGTTAACACAGAGGAGTCCAAGCAGGCTGAGCTGGGCAGGGGAGGGCTAGATGGTGGATTCCAGAATGAGGTTAGGGAGCCAGGTTATGTTTACAACCTTGAGCAACCTGCCATTACAGCTGGAATGAGATCATGCTTGCCATGGCCCCCAAGGCCATATGGTCCCCTGTGGCTCTGTCCTTACTGCACTTCCCTCCAGCCTTCTCCTCAGTCACTATACTCCAGCCACTGAACTTCAGCACCTGCAAGCTCTTGCTTATCTTGTTCCCTTCACGAGGATGCAATCTCTCTTTGGCTTCGTCTGCATCATTACTCAGATCCCAGCTTGGATGCCACCTCAATAGCAGGCATTCCTTCCCCATCCTCCAACACTTGCTCAGACGTCCACATCTTCTTCTTTTTCTAGCTCTTTTTGCTATCTTAAATTAGCCTGAGTCTGTTTCTTTGCCTGTTCCTTGCCTGCTTCTCCTAACGAGAGCATGCAACCCTTGTGTCTGGATTTCTATCCCGTTCACTACTCTCTTCCCAATACATGGAACAAAGCCTGCTGCACAGTAGGTAGCTGAAGCTATATTTTTATTTGGTGGACTTTGGAATGCCCTGTGGTGGTTGCGAATAGCAAAATGACACTGTCAGAGAGGTGCCTTGTGGGAGATTGCTCTTATGGCTGTGTGTAAGGGGTGGAGGGACAACTATTATGGGCAAAAGTTGTATGATGAAATGCTAGTGGACTAAACCAGTATTTCTTAACTGGAGGAAATTGCTGCCTGCCACCTCTCTACCCCGAGGGACGTTTGAGCATATCTGGAGGTGTTTTTAGTTGTCATAACTGGGGAAGGTGCTACTGGCATCTAGTGGTTAGAGGCCAGGGGTGCTAGTAAACCTTCCACAATGCTAAGAACAGCCTCATACAACAAAGAATTATGGGAGCTCCAACATCAGTAGTGTTGAGGCTGAGAAAGTCTGCTCCAAACTAGGGTGGCGGTTGTGGCAACAGGGAGAAACAAACTAGAGGGAATACTTGCTGGCGAGCAGAGAAAGCTTTTGTCCCCATCTGTACCAACAGTCATGACTTTAAGTCTCTTTGGCAGCAGAATCAGAGGACCCCAAGGACAGGAAGTTCCTCTTAGTATGGGAGTGCATGATGCTCTGTCTCTGTCTTCTGCCTCTGTCTCTCTTGGTACCTGTCTTGGTGGTCCCATAGCCCATTCTTCCCATCTTCCTCTTTCCTTGCCTGTCTTCTTCTCTTGGGTCTTTTCCCTCATCTTCCTCTCTCCCTCTGCTCCTTCTCTCTTTGTCTCTCACAGTTAACTGCCTGTTATGAAGATTTGAAGTTTAGTGGGTTTATGGTCTCGGTCCTTAATTTTTAAAGTAGGTAATTGCATGGTCTATACTAAATTAAATTTACTAGCTCTCTACTTCTGTGGCATATGGCATCTGAATGGGGCTGCCTTTTATTTCCTGCAGTTGACAATCCTTCGTTTCTCTTGTCCCTCTCTGCGTTGTGAGTATTCTGACAATAGCCTGCTTAGCATCTCTTCCAGCCGCAGCTCTTGGGGAAACTCAGCTGGTCAGGGCAGCATAAGGTTACCCAGGAAGGAAGATCCAGGCCTGGTCTGCTGGGCTTGGGGTAGAGCCTTGGTGGATGCCCCCATGTGCCCTGACCTACCTCTCTTTATCTTGGGCTGACCTCCCCAGCTCTAGCATAAAGGAAAAAAAAAAAAAAGTATTGCTCTTGGAGTTGGTTGACCTCCCTAACTCCTCCTCCTTTTCCCTCTACAGAAATGATTCCCAGGGATAGCCCCAAGGCACTGTGGACACCAGCCTAACAGGCTAGTTTCAAGGAAAAATACAATGTGTACTGAAGGATTTTGAGAGGGGTTGGACCTGAGAGGTGTTCCTTTTGGTGAAATGCCACAAAGGATGTTTGAGACGCCTGCAAACTGCCAGGGAAGGAGCCAGGCGAGGTGGCACACGCCCGTAATCCCAGCGGCTTGGGAGGCGGAGGCAGGAGGATCGTAGTTCGAGACCAGAGGCAGTCTGCGTAACTTAGACCCTGTCTCAGAAAAGTAAAAAAAAAAAAAAAAAGGGCTGAGGGTGCAGCTCAGTGGTCCAGCACTTGCAGAGCATGCAGGTGTGAGGCCCTGGGTTCAACCCCCAGTACCGCAAAAAATAAAATAAAATAAAATAAAAAATCTGCCAGGGAAGCAGTGCAGCTGCAAGGTCCTGGGCTCAGGGAGGCTGGGGTGGTGAGCGAGACAGGGTTCCAACCCATTCTGGATGCAGGCTCCATAAAGACTTTGCCTATCTCCTGGGCACATAGAACAGTGGCTGTCACCTCCAAACAGAAATCATAATTACAGTGTGAGCTACATGTTTGACACATTTTGTTGATATGGATCTCTTCCCTTCCAAAAGGGCAACAGAGAAAGAATGACAGATTATCTGAATATTTTTCGAATGGATGAACATTGTCCAACTGCGGGTACCTAGTTTAGACTCTAAACCCCAGTGTCTTGGATAAATATTCCCTACCCTAGTCTGGCTCTTTCCTTGGGGGATGATGACAACAAATAGAAAAATCCATTACTTGTGCTTTGATCTCCTGGGAAAAGAGACAGAAAACTCCAAGGCAGAAACAATCGACGTAATGGCCCTTCAGATTTTTCTAGCCATCTTCTTGCAGAGAACTCAAAACAGTTCAAATCTGTCATTTCCTCTGCTTGCCCTTTTGCCTGGGCTGGGAGATTAGCATCCGTCCAACGTGTCAGTCCGATAGTTCCCATTGCAGTTGCCATTTCTGATCAGAGGGGATAGGGACCTGTTATAGACACTAATGGGCTCGACTCTTAGTTGTTGTTGTTGGGTGCCATTGAGTCGATGTCCGATTCATAGCAACCCTAGATACAATAGGCGAATTACTATTGTCAGTGCTTCTCTGCTGTTCATAGGGTTTTCAATGGTGGATTGATTTTTGGGAGTGGGTTACCAGGTCCTTTTCCCAAGCTTATAGCACCTGGTGTTCCCAGGAAGTCTCCCATCCAAGTACTATCCAGGCCTGACCCTGCTTAGCTTCCGAGATCTGACGGGATCGGATGCCACAGGGCTATAGCTTCAGGCTGACTGTTATTTAGTTTTGGGTAAAACAGGTGGCTTCGGGTCTCTCTGTGCGGACTCAGGGATGTGGCAAGATGTAATGATGAAGTAATATGGTGGAGACTGACGGGTGGGTCAGAATGCAATATGGAGTGATGGTGGCGCAGGTAAGTACAGTCATGGGATGGCACCTGCCAGCTATTAGACTGGACTCACTTTTGGGAATCTGCCCAGCATGTAGCTTACGATGTTTTCTTCAGTGCTGGGGATTGAGCCAGGATGATGTGCTTGCTAGGCAAGTGCTCCACCACTGATCTATGGCCTCAGCCTATAACTTGTGACCTTCACCCCCACACCCCATCCAGCTAGCTCATGAGTCTTTGACAGCAGGACCAGAGCAGCTTCACATGTTCATGTCATGTGATCTCAATTGCAGTTACCCCTATGGGTGCCTGGTATGAGGTCCGCAATGAGTGGATACTCCCCAGATTGAATGACCGCAGACAGGGAAGCGGGGCTGGGCTCCCTGGAGCTCAAGGGCGGACCTGACCTGGCATCCTGCATGCGCAAACCCATGAAGGCTCCCGGCAGCCTCCATCACTCCTCATCCCTTCTGCCTTTATTTCTGCTCCATCCCACAACTCAGCCAGAAGGCTGTCACCAGCGGCCATTAGACGAGACAAATGGCAGCACTAGCTCACTGTGCCTCCCTGGCTTGGCTCTGTGCACAGTGATCCGCGAGTGTGGCTGTGCTAGGCATTGCACTGCCCCAGTCTTGCATCGGGGCCAGCCTCGGCTGCCCACGGCACTGCCCCAGCCAGGGGGGAGACTCCTTCGGTGACTATGGCAAAAGAAACCTGGGAGGGGGTGGCAAGATCCGGGGAGAGAGAGGGCCAGTTCAAGGAGGCTCGTGGGGAACATCAATCAGAAGTGCAGATCTTACCAAGTGGCCATATTTACCAGCCATTAAATGGAGATACGCCTGCAGCTGTAGCCCTGTGGCATCCAATCCCGTCAGATCTCAGAAGCTAAGCAGGGTCAGGCCTGGTTAGTACCTGGATGGGAGACCGCCTGGGAACACCAGAAGCTGTAGGCTTGGGAGAAGGACCTGGCAACCCCCTCCCAAAAATCAATCTCCCATTGAAAACCCTATGAACAGCAGAGAAGCACTGACAATAGTGTTTCCCTGTTGTACAGAGGGTCGCTATGAGTCGGATACCGACTTGACGGCACCTAACAACAACAACAAACAACAACAAATGCAGATATAATTGCTGGCTATGCCAGGGACTTTCTTCATAACTTTTTTCTGGTGGTCATGGCCTTTATTTAGCTATGGAAGTGTAAAAGATAAGGTGAACCATGCTGTGACTGTCCATCCATGACGTGTCTGGAAGAGTATGTGTCTAACACGTGCCCAGCTCTGTGCTGAGTTGTACTGGGAATGCTGACAAGAGGACAGGGCGCCTGCCCTCTGGATGATCTGGTTTAGACACCAGCCCAGGCACAAAGAAGCCATGCTCTGCAGCACCTGGGCAGTGGCCTTCCCTACGAGCGTCCCCCTGGCTAGCTGGTCTGTAGCCCCTGCTGCTCTGTGGTCTGTCCTCAGCCCACTTCCCCTCTTGGCTTCCCTTCAGGCCCTTGCAGCAGACACATAGAGCTCCCAGGCAGCTGAAGGTCATGCCTCAGCCCTGGCAGATGGAGGGCTCCTCTCCCTCCCATTGCCAGAGGTAACCCCTCACTCAAGAGCAGCAGCTGCATTGTCCTAGCTCCTGAGGGCAACCTACCAACACGTCCCCCACCTGTTCCCTGTTACAAGGCCCCCTCACCTTGCATCCGCCACTGCACTGTACGGATGGGACTCTGGGCTCCCGAGCTTCCTCTCACCATACTTGATTTGGCCTGATCCCCCTCAGTGCCCAAGTACCCATCCTTTTAGTGCCATTGCTTTGGGGATTGTTGGCTTCCTCCTCTCCACTGACCTTCTCTCCTATGTCATGTCAAGGTCACAGCTACACTCTGAGTCATGGAAGCCCTTGATCCTCTGTGGGGTTTTGTTTGTTTGTTTGTTTGTTTGTTTTTTGCGGTACTGGGGTTTGAACGCAAGGCCTCACACTTCCATGCCCTACAAGTGCTGGACCACTGAGCTGCACTTCTAGCCCAATTTTTAACTTTTTGAGACAGGGTCTCATGAAGTTATGCAGACTGCCTCTGGTCTCGAACTTGCGATCCTCCTGCCTCCGCCTCCCAAGCCGCTGGGATTACAGGGATGCGCCACTGCACCCGGCTCCCTCTGTGGTTTTGTGTGTTTGCTTTTTATGGTGCCAGGGGTAGGACCCAGGGCTTTGTGCACTCTAGGCAAAGGCTCTACCCCTGAGCTACATCCCTAGCCTGTCCTCTGCTTCTCAAAGCCTATCCTTCCAAACCCAGTGATTTGAAAACAGGCTCCTGTCCATCCAGCTTGGAGAACCTTGCTCCTGTCTCTCCTGCTCCTCTGTATCTCCTCCTCTCCACATCATCCAGGTATTCCACACCTCTGATCTCTGCTGGTTGAACTTGTTGGAAGGGATTTCATTCCTTTCCCCTTCCCGTGGAAAGACCACAACCACCCACCCCTACCATGTTCTTGTGAGCACCTTTGGCTGCCTTGTCTCTGTCCTGCCTGACCTGCTGATATCCGCCTGCTCTTGAGAGCTCTGACATCCACCTGCTTTGCTTTCATCTGGGCCTTGAGCCACACTAACATCTCTTCCTTTCCACTGGGCCCAGATGGAAATGCATTTACCTATCCGAGCAGCTATTGTAGGCTTGCACCTGAAGCCATCTACCCTATTACTGTCACTCTCGCTTATGGAAGATGAAGATCTTGCCTCTCCTCAAAGAAAATAGAAGCTGTCCTCAGTCTCTCTCAACTCCCTCTCCTACCAAATATTTACTGCGGTGCCTATCAGTCTTAGACGTGCGCTATCCAATTGAGCAGCTACAATCTGTTGAGCACTTGAAGTGGAGTGGGTCTGATTGGAGATGTGCTATAAATAATAAATACACACTCGGGTTGAAGTTTTAGGATGAAAACAAGAATATAAAATATCTTGATGGTTTTTGTATTGAGTAGATGTTGACATACTGTTTGGAAATTCTGGCTTAATTTCATAATCGTCCCTGTTTCTTTTGACCTTTGACAACCTGGCCACTAGAACGTTAAAAAGACATGTGGCTTGCATTACATTTCTGTTGGGCAGCACTGGGTTGGGATATGGGTGGAGCCATGGCAATCGACCTGAAAACACAGTCGCTTGAAGGTGGAGGTGTATTTCTTGCACACACAACCCTGGAGGTAAGTGACAGCCCAAGGATGGGCCTGACAAGTACCATTGGATTCATCAGTATGAGGTTTCTGCCAGTTACAAGCGCGGTGGCGCACGCCTGTAATCCCAGCAGCTGGGGAGGCGGAGACAGGAGAATTGCAAGTTCGAGACCAGAGGCAGTCTGCGTAATTTGGTGAGACCCTGTTTTGAAAAAGTTTAAAAAATGGTCTGAGGGTGCAGCTCAGTGGTCCAGCACTTGCAGAGCATGCAAGCATGAGGTCCTGGGTTCAAACCCCAGTACCATGCAAAAAAAAAAAAAAAAAAAAGAGGTTTCCATGTGTTCCGGATGTCACCATTTCCAGCTGGCAAACAAGGGAAGGGGAGCCCAGGACACGGGGATGGTGTGGATGTGCTGGTCACTTCCACTCACATCTGCTGGCTCAGAGTCAACCCATAACCTCCCTGTGCTCAGGGGAGCTGGAAAATGTGTGTGTAGTTGGGCAGCCACGCATCCCGCGAAAACTCGTGGCATTGAATTATTAACAGGAGGAGGAGAGAGGATGGAGGTTGGGGAGCAGCCTGTGCCCTGCCTCCTCCCTCTCACCCTGCCATCTTGAAAAAGGCGCTGTCCCTTCTGTCATCCCAGGTGAACCCATACCTTGGTCCAGGCTCTTTATGTGCCTTTCTGCAGGGCTTATTCGGAAAATGCCCCCTTTCTTCTGACCTGGTCAGCCGCCTTCCCACTGGCTCTTCCTTCTGAGCTCCTTTAAATTAAAACCCCTCCTTGGACAGCTTAGTGGAGTCTTCCTATTGTCCCTTCCATGACAGCTACTTGACACTCTATCACTTCTCTCTCACTACTTCACCTGCTGCCATGAAGGGCTGCCCCCACCTCTCCACAGGAAGGGCTCTTGCTAATGACCCCAGGAGCCTCCTAATTGCCAAAGTTCTTGGTAGGTCCTCAGTCTTTGTTCTATTTGCCATGTAGCCTCCTTAGGTCCTCTGGCCTCTGTAGATCCTCACACTAAGGAGAAGGATCTAGCAGCCCACTCCCAAAACAATTAGCCATTGAAAACCCTATGAATAGCAGAGAAGCACTGTCAGATGTAGTGCCGGAAAATGAGTCCCCCAGGCTGGAAAGCATTCAGAAAATGATTAGAGAAGAGTTGCCTTCTCAAAGTAGAGTTGACTTTAATGATGGAAATAGAGTAAAGCCCCTGGGACCTCCTTTTACTGATGTGGCACCACTCAAAATGAGAAGAAACTGCCTGC
Source organism: Pedetes capensis (assembly GCA_007922755.1). Classification (NCBI taxonomy): domain Eukaryota; kingdom Metazoa; phylum Chordata; class Mammalia; order Rodentia; family Pedetidae; genus Pedetes; species Pedetes capensis. Next base: position 18,020 of record VMDO01003995.1, on the reverse strand, counting down.
AACATTGGGCCCAAACATAAAAAGATCATTTGCATGGCACAGTGCTGGGGAGTGTTTCGTTCTGCTGTACTTCGGGTCACTATGAGTCAGCTCTGACTCAATGGCACCTACCAACAATAACAATGAAAAACAGAAAAGAGCAACGGTGGTCTCTCCCACCCTGTGCTCTGTCCTGGTCGTTGATGCTGGCATCAGGTGTAAGCGAAGCCTACAGTCCGTCTCATCTCCTCCTGCCCCTCTGCAGGCTGCCCCCATTGACTGCGCTGGAATCAGCCCCATCTCTCTGCCCTTCCTTGTTCTCACGGCCCGCCTCTTTTCTCTTAGAACGGGCTAGGGTTGATCTTCCCGCTTGAATTTCTGCCCTCTGTCCAGCGCATCTATGACAGCGAGCGCACTACAGGACAAGCCTTACGGGGTGTTGGCCCGTTGGAAGTGCTCGGTTGTTCCTCAGCCCTTCGGGGTCCCATCCTAGTCCTCTTGCAAGGAAAGTCCTTGGTGCTCGGGCATCCTTCACGCATTCTCCTACCCAGCCTCCCCTGCCAGGGGCCAGCTGGGCCTCTCACTCCAGGCTTCCTCAAGCCTTGGGGGCTCTGCACTGGCACACTGCTCCCCTGCCTCCGTACAACACGTGCTGGCTCCTTCACAACTGTCTTCTGTGAGGGCCAATGGGCAGCAGGCACTTAGCATGCGAGAGTTGCATCAGCCCTGGGGGGTTGGAGGGGGGGCTTCCCTGCAGCTTTCCTGCACTGCGCAGTTTGGTTTCCTTTATCTGTGCTTTGTAAGAATTTTTTTTTTTTTTTAATTCTCTCTATGGAACTATTGGGCTGGTATTTAGCTCAGTTGGTAGAGCACCACTCTATAGTCTCTGAGGTCCCGGGTTTGATTCCCAGCACTGCAAAATGGGAGAAGGATGTGGCAACCCACTCCCAAGGCAATCCTGAAATAGCCATTGCAAACCCTATGAGGGTCGCTATGAGTCAGACACGACTTGATGGCACCTAACAACAACAACAATATGGAACTACTTGTTCCATTTTTTTTTTTTTTTTCAGTACTGGGCGTGCTGAACCCAGGGCCTTGCGCACACTTTACAAGTGCTCTGCCCTTACAGCCCCTTTTTTAATTTTTTAAATTGAGACAGGGTCTCACTGAGTTATACAAGCTGCCTCTGGCCTTCAACTTGCAATCCTCCTGCCTCCACCTCCTGAATCACTGGGATTACAGGTGTGCACCCCCATGCCTGGCTTCCACTTGCTACATTTTACAGTAAAGTTCTGGCTCCTTCCCTTGGCCCAGGATGACCTTGAGAACCAAGGACCCCGTCTTCCTTGCCTGCAGTTTTCCTGGTACATGAATACTTACTTCGTGGCTGGAACATAGCTTTTGTCATCTCGCTTACCATGTTGGGTTGTGGTCCTTTGCTTATGTGGCTGTGTCCTCTACTGAACACTCTGAGAACAGAACTACATCCTATCCTTCGCTATAAAACTAGTGCCTTGATTAAGAAAGGCAATTCAGAGCCGTGCGCAGTGGTGCATGTCTGTAATCCCAGCGGCTTGGGAGGCGGAGGCAGAAGGATCGCAAGTTTGAGACCAGAGGCAGTCTGCATAACTTAGTGAGACTCTGTCTTAAAAAGTGAAAAACTGGGCTGGGGGTGCAGCTCAGTGGTCCAGTACTTGCAGAGCATGCACGCGCAAGGCCCTGGGTTCAACCCCCAGTACTGCAAAAGAAAAAAGAAATGTGATTCATAGGTATTTGATGAATTAGTAAATAAAAGGATTGAATGAATGGATGAACTTCCCGTATGAGTTACAAAGTTCAGGGTGAAGCACAAAATGAATGGTGCAGACAATACCTTGGGGGATTTGCAAAGGGGAATCCAGGCAGCTGGAGCAGTTGGGTGCTTGCCTGGGTTTACAATGGGAGTGGGGCTGAGAAGAGGGTGTTACTTAGGTAGCATCTGGATATGGGTACAGAAAGGCTGAGCACTCTTCAGGAAGAAGAGACCACTTGGTCGGGGCAAAGCGACAGGCTCTGTTCCATGGGCAGCGAGGATGGCCTAGAGGCAGCTAAGTGGCCACAGAACTTAGTAGAATGTGAACCTGGAAAGGTGTGAGGGGCCCATCACAGAGGGTGGGTCTAGGGACCAGGCTGCTGGCTCTGCTGTGGCGAGTACCTGCCTTGGCGTGAGCGTGACTGAGGCATGTTGGAGAAATTCAGGAGAAAAGGAGGGGTGGTGGCAGTGGGAACAGAAAGTCAGTGGTGGGTGGGAAGCAAGTCCCTTGGCAGCCTCAGTGACTGAGCAGATGGAGTGGCCAAAGGGATGCGGAGAGTGCAAGACAGCGCTGCCAGGAATTTGAATGTGAGCAACTGCGCTATTAATTTAAGCTGGGACATAAGAAAGAGCCTTCGACTCTATGAAAAGATAATGGGTTACATTTGGGCTGTGGATTTTGGAAGGAGCTGCAAGGGGACATTTCCTAGTAGCAGCCAGACATAGGAGTCTAATGAGTCGATAAGAAATGGGGCCTGGAGATAGAGATTTTGGCACTGTCTGCTTGGAAGTGACTGGTGGGAAGTAATAAGTTCTTTAATAAAGAAAGTATACAGTAAAGAGCAGGCAGACTGAGGATTTGGGGAGCACTTGCGGTTAGGCTTGTGTAGAAGAAGGAAGGGAACTAGGGAAGACAGTGGGCATGTGAAAGGCCTGGCTCTTCTGTATTCTCATCAAGGCTTGGTGTGGTCAAGCTTTTCAATTGAAGCCATTCAAACAGGTTCCTAGTGATATCTCATTATGGTTATAATTTGCATTTCCCTGATGACTAATGATGTGGAGCTTATTTTCCACCTACCTATATAACTTCTTGGGTGAAGTGTCTATTCAAATCTTTTGCTCATTTAAAAAGATAGGGTCGTTTTCTTATTACTGAGTCTTGAAAGTACTTTATGTATTCTGAGTACAAATCCTTTATCTAATATATGCTTTGCATATAATATTTTCTCCTTGTCTGTGGCTTGCCTGTTCTTTTTATTAACAGTGTCTTTTGATGAAATCCAGCTTGTCAATATTTTTACTTCATGATTTATGTTTTTATGTCTTACCTAAATCTCTAATTCAAGGTTGTGAGGATTTTCTTCTAGAAGGTTTATAGTTTTAGATTTTACCTTTATGGCCCATTTTGTGTTAATTTTTGCATATGGTATGAGACAGGGTTTAAAAACTTTTTTTTCTCCTTTTATATTGATAACCAATTGTTCCAGCACAATTTGATGAAAAGTCCATTTTTTTCCCTAATGATCTTTTTTATTAGTAAATCTTTAGTGTATCTCATTATGACATTTCCATACATGCATATCTTTGTACATTACTCATGTTCACTGCCGCCATCCCCCTCTCAGGAACCCCCATCCCCATCCCCTCCTCTCCACCAAGGGTCCCCCTTCTGCTTGTATGTCTTGTTTATGTGTATCTGTCTGTCTGTCTGTCTGTCTGTCTGTCTATCTATTCATCCATCCTAATTTTTCCATGAAGGCAAAATATGTGATATTTCCTTTCCTTTCTCTCATTATTCTTTCTTCCCCACCCCACCCCCCACCACTTGGAAAAGACCATTTTTTCACTGTGCCTTCGTCAAAATTAGTTTTTTATGTTGTATGGGTCAGAGTAGTACTTTTGAGAGAAAAAAACAGAGATTGACACAGAAGCTAAGGAAAAGTTTTGCCCAAACATTTATTAGGTGTGTGCTTTTGCTAGACGAGATACCAGGTGCTGGGTTAAGAAGAATTAATGAAGGAAAACTGGAGACTAAACTGATGACTGAAATGCAGTATGAGAGGCCTGGGTTTGTGTGAAAACACAGCTGTGGCACTTGGTCAGCCTTGGCTTCAGGGAAGGCTTCCTGGAGGAGTGGGTGTCTGAGCCCAAGACTCATCCTGCATCAGCGTGCTCAGCGAGCAAAGGTGAGACAGCAGAGCAAGAGAGGAAGCAAAGGTCCACAGGCATGCGGCACTATGCAGTGTGCGCAGGAGGTGCTGTTGGCAGTTGACTGCTTTAAGCAGGGAGAGCAGGATGAGCAGGGAAGCAGAAAAGGGGGAAAGGGGTGTGGTTTTGCCTGCCATGCCAAGAAATCCCATGTACCGTGGTACCTTGGCACTTGAACTACTCCATGCTGGCACGTTTCGCTCCTCCACCAATATTTTCAAGAGAATTTTCTTGTTCAATGCTCACACCTGAACACCGTGCTAAAACCTGTATGAAAAGCCACACTTACCAATGATGTATCTAGGTGACACAAAAGGGAAAGCGTCACTGGGTGCATGGATTTCAAGTACTAAAGAAAGAGCTGTCTTGGTGCTGTTTGCGATTTCCTGTTTTTTGGTGCTGGGGGTTGAACCCAGGGCCTTGCCCTTGCATGCTCTGCAAGTGCTGGACAACTGAGCTGCCACCTCTAGCCCATTTTTTTTTTTTTTTAACTTTTTGAGATAAGGTTTCACTAAGTTACGCAGACTGCCTCTGGTCTCGAACTTGCAATCCCCCTGCCTCCACCTCCTGAGCTGCTGGGATTACAGGTGTGCGCCACCGCACCTGGATCTTGTGGGATTTTGGATGTACTGTGTCCTGTAATGCATGTGCTGAAATCCCTCAGAACGTGGCTGTGTTTGGAGACAGCATCTTCAGGAGATAATGAAGTTAAAGTGAGGCCATTAGGGTAGAACGTATTCCGATGTGACTGTAGTCCTTATAAGAAGGGATTAGGGTACAGACACACCCGGAGGGAGAGATCATGGGGAGATGACCATCTATAGGCCAAGGAGAAAGACCTCAGAGAAAACCACTGCTGGGGTTTAGCTCAGTTGGTACAGGGTTGCTCTGTGGTCTCTGAGGCCCTTGGTTCGATCCCCAGCATCGCAGAAATGGAAGGACGTGGCAGTCCACTCCTGAAGCAATCCCGAAACAATCAGCCATTGAAAACCTGATGAGGGTTGCTATGAGTCGGGCACGACTTGATGGCACCTAACAACAACAACAGCCAGCACCACAATCCCAGACTTCCACCTTCTAGAACTATGAGAAGACAACTTCCTGTTGCTGAAGACACCTGGCCTGTGGCCTTTTGTCATGGCAGCCAGCGAATATGGTCTGTGACATGAGATGGCACTGGCTGGATGAGGCCAAGGGCCAGTGGTGGTCCAGCCTCCTATTCTAGGTGACAGCCTTGGGACCAGAAGGAAGAGGGAACAGAGGAGCGATCTTCAAATAGTGTTCCTTGGTACACCCCTGGGGCTCCTTCTAGAAGTGGACAGGAGGTGTCTAGGGGCCCCAAATGAGAGAGATGGGGTGATGGCTTCCTCTAGGAGAGGAATGAAGAAAAAGAGGGGGTCAGAGGAGGACACTGAGAGAACAGAGCTGGGTGGAGGAGCTGATGTCAGATGCATGATGGGGCTGTGTCTGTGTCTGGGGACCTTGAGCCAGAGAGTGCTCGGCCAAGGGTCAGCTGCGGAGCAAAGCTAACCAGCTCCTTGGGGCTCAAGGCGATCCTTTTTCACCTCTTTCTCCCCCTCGTAAAGAGCTGAGTATTATCGGAGTGCCTGGGATCCTTCGGCAGTAAGCCTCAACGGGAGGCCCTGGATTAGGGAGGCTGTTTTTCCCACCCGAGGGGTCACCTGGAGCTGTGGAGAAGGTGCAGAGGGAGGTCCGGCCCCTCCAGTTTGCACAGATGAGCAGAGAGCAGGACACGGCCAGCCCCACGTGCTCCAGAGGCATCGCCGGGTCCTTTGTCCTGCAAGCCCGGGCACAGGGGCTGCCCTCGGTCCCCTCCTCATCTAATGCAGACACGCTGCCACCCCATGCACACCCACGCTTGGTATAGGATATGAAAATTCAGGTGGCCTCGCACTGTTTACAACTCAGGAGCCGTTCCACAGGCCGCTGTGTGTCCGGAGCTGGGCAGTTACTGAGGTGAATCAGGTGGGGGAATGCACCAAGGAGCCACCTGTCTAGGGGAGAAAAGATGGGTGACAAGCACACGCAAGGACACAGTCAGCGAGCTCAAAGGAAGGGGTGTTAAGTTGATATGGGGAATTTGGGAGCCTCGAAGGAAGGAGGGGTTACTCTGGGCTTTTAAGGTAGAAGCAGCGGAGGACAGGCACCGGCGTGGGTGGATGGACAAGTCCTCTCCAAAGTGGTGTGGAAGTGGGGACGCGCTCAGGAAATCTAGGCAGCGAGAACCCTGGGGCTGGGGAGCTGGGGAGGGCTTCCTGGAGGAGGTGTGTCTGAGGGAAAAGAGGCCAGGCAGGGAAACAGGATAAGGCACAGGGGCAGAATCAGCAAAGGCACAGGGGGAGGGAGCATGGGCCAGTCTAGGTCCTTTCAGGGGGTTTTCTGCCACCTTGAGAGTCCTGAGGGCCTGAGGCTGTTCCAGAGGCTCATGCGGACCAAACATCCAGGCTGCGACAGGGCAGTCCCAAGGCCCCTGAGCATGTCAGTGGCCATGCGTCCACCCCTGTGTGGGCCTGGCCCCTCTGGTCTGGGCTACACTGGAGAAAGCCTCGGTGGGCAAAGCCAGGCTCCCAGCCCTAAGAGTGGCACAGACATGGGATGGGAGCAGGGGAGGAGCTTGCGGTCAGGATGGCTCAGAATGCTGTGCAGAGGGCACAGTGCTGGGGCTTGTGGGAGAGAGATGCGATGTGAGCGCACAGGACTCCTGTGTCCCAGGACACAAAGGCGGCAGCTGGCGTCCACGTGGGCTGTTGGAATCGCTGTGCACTGAGTCCCATGGCTGGAAAGGGGGCCAACCCTGCGCCCTGCTTGTGTCGTCCCCAAGCCCTGCCTGGCTATGGCTCAGACCTCCCATCCTCCCCAGGGCTACTGGTTGACTTCTGTGCAGAGTCCCCGGGCTGGAAGATGGGCTGGCTCACACTGCTCCTCACGGGCAGTGGCTGGGGACTCTGAACACCCAGCCTAGCCAGGCAGCCAGGCTTCAGGGACCCAGCATGGGCCAGCAGCACCTGCTGCACATTAAGTCTCCAGCACGCGCTCTTCTCCACCCATCTGGCCCCTCTCCTGGAACTGCCGAAGAACAAGTGTGCCATTTGTTAACCGCCTGCTGGGTACATGTTCCTTCGGTGTCCCAAGAGGGCCAGAGCCTCCACCTGCTCCTGGGTGCCCACAGCCCCAGAATCTGCTTTCTATTTTCATCCGAATTATCCTGATCCCAGGATATCTGACGCCAGTCAACCACCCAGGCAAACCTCTTCCCAGCTAGAAAGTCGTCACTGTCTTGAACTGAAACCTTAATGAAAGGTGGTGCCTAGAGTGGCCTGGGGGGCGGGGAGGGCAGGGTTTAGGGTCTTCATGAGTTGGCTTTCAGTACAGAGGCCCTGCCAAACCAAACTTGTGGGGAAGAAAAGAGGACAGGAGTGTAGAGGGGACCTGCAATCCCCTTTAATATGAGATTCCCATGAAATCTATTCCCTCCCACGCATGGCTCCCCTTTTCAACTGTGAACAGTGATGTCCTGGGAGCTGATTATGCAGGGGGTTACATGGCTGGCTGGGGTCCTGAACACCTGAGTTTGTATTAACATAATGTCTTAATCAGCTCGGGGTGGGCTTTAGCTCAGTTGGTAGAGAGCTGCTCTGCTGCTCTCTCTGAAGATCCAGGTTTGATCCCCGGCACTGCAAAAACCAGAGAGGGACATGACAATCCACTCCCAAAGCAATCCTGAGACAACCAGTCATTGAAAACCCTATGAGGGTTGCTATGAGTTGGACATGACTCGATGGCGCCTAACAATAAGAACTTAATCAGCTCTGGCTGCACTACAGACCAGTGGCTTAAACAGTAGAACTTATTGTTCTTATTGTTCTAGAGGCTGGCCAAGATCATGGTGCTGGCCAGTCTGGTTCCTAGTGAGAGCTGTCTTCCTCACTTGCATATGGCTTGCTGTGTCCAGAGTGGGGGAAGGGATCGAGGGAGGGAGGGAGATGGAGGAGGAGGAAGAAGAGGAAGAGTAGGAGGCAGCTGCAGTAGAGGAGAGAAGAGAGAAGGCTCTCTACTGTTTTTTCTGAGAAGAACACTAATCCTATGAGATCAGGGCCCCACCCTAGTAATCTCATTTAACCTTAATACCTCCTGAAGAGCCTGTTTCCAAATGCAGTCACATTGGGAGTTAGAGCTTCAACATATGCATTGGGGAAGAAGGGGGACCCAATGGAGTCTATAGCACACATCTTGAGTGGGTCCTTTTCAAAATAAAGAGAATGGGTAGAACCACTTGGCTCTGGAACAGACCCTTGGATGTGAAAATAGAAACACCCAGGTCAAAACATTCCTGATTTCTCAGAGTCACAGGGGATGTGGGCATGAGATGCGAACTGTAACAAGCTGGACCTAGACCTCTGAAAACTCCCCAGCAACGTTCCTTGTTTCCTTACCCACCACCATATACCCTCTGGTGAGATTTTTAGACTGGAGGTAGCTAGCCTCCCCACTGGGTCACGTGATCATGACCCAGTCAGCTTTCTGCCACTGTTGCAAAATACTTGAGATAAATCAACTTAAAGGAAGAAGGTTTATTTTGTCTCACAGTTTTAGAGGTTTCAGTCCATGGTCACTTGGCCCTGTTGCTGTGGGGCCTATGGCGAGATGACACATCATGGTAGGGGTGTATGGCAGAGAAAGCCACTCATCTCATAGTGTCTGGGAAGGAGAGAGGGAGAGGAAGGGCTAAAGTCTCAATATCCCTACCCAGGGCATATGTCCAATGACCTAACTTCCTTCCTCTAGGCTCCACTTCCTAAAGGCCCAACACATCCCAATAGTCCTTCTAGCATATGAGTCTTTGGAGGACATTTAAGATGAAGGCCATGTCACATATTTCATGAAAGATTGATTAATTTCATTGTAAGTGATTTGCTACATATCTAATAGGTTGTGGGGAAAGGACCCGGCAACCCACTCCCCAAAATCAATCCACCATTGAAAACCCTATGAACAGCAGAGAAGCACTGGCAATAGTGTTTCGCCTGTTGTGTGTAGGGTTGCTATGAGTCGGACACCGACTTGACAGCACCTAACAACAACAACAGTAGGTTGTAGATGGAATAGTTGGTAATAGTAAGATCACGTGACCCAGTAAGAAGGCTGGATACCTCTAGTCTAAGAACGTCCCCAGGGTGTATATGCTGGAGGTGAGGAAACAGGGAAATCATTTAGGGGAGTCCAGGTCAGCTTGTTACTGTTGGCATCTCAGAGGTGATTTTCCTTGGTGACACTTCCTTCATAGTGCCCACAAGGCTCACGTGTCCTACCTGCTACACCCTGTCCTCAGCCAAAGGCCCTGGAAAGATGGGTTTTCACAAGAAGGAAGATGAGCCATACATAAGGATGCAAGGTCTAAAGTCGGGCTGACGTGGAATTGCCTCTTCCTATACTGCTCGCCAGCTCTGAAAATGTGGGCAGGTGGTGAGACTTCTCTGACCTCTGGTTTCTTATCTCCATGTAAAGATAAAACATTCTTCTTACAGTGTTGTGGCAGAGATTGAGACCCTGTCTGCTAAGCACTTGGGCAGCATTGTTGCTGGATAAATGAGCGCTGAGTAATATAAAACTGGTGTGTCATGGATCCAGGGTCTCCTTAGCATGACTGCTGGCTGGCACTGCCAACTCCTAATGTTCTAGATGTCTCGTTCTTATGCTCTAGAGGTAGCCTAATGGTTTCTCTTATGTTTTCAAATATGAAACATTTTTTGGTCATATCACATCTTCTATGGAACCCCAATAGCAACAGCTGATGGATAAGTTGTTGTGATGGTTAAAGTTGGCAGGAGCTGGACACCCCCTAGACACCTCCTGTCCACTTCTAGAAGGAGCCACAGGGGCGCACCAAGGAACACTATTTGAAGATCGCTCCTCTATTCCCTCTTCCTTCTGGCGCAAGGTTGTCATCCCAGTCTAGCACATCATGACTGTTTTGGTGTCTGCTGCAGAGCAGCCACCTCCTCCTTGTCTTGCTTCCTGAGGTTATCTTGCAGGGGTTTTAGGTGTCCCTGGACCCTTCAGTCCCACAGGTCAGCCCTTTGGATGCTCCTGCAAGTGGCTGAGCACCTCGGTGCACGTGGACTTTGCAAGTTAATTCACAAAGGCCCCTTTTATTGCCTAGGTCTTGGAATGCACCTCTGAGTAAATGAAAATTTTATTGTTCAATAAGGTTATGCATATAAATAGATCCACAAGTCAGGAAAGATGCTTTGTAATATTCTGTATCCTGGCTTTTGGTTCATGAGAGGGCAGTAGTGCATATGGGAGAATATACGGAAAACACAGCGTGGAACCTGGGCCCCTCGAGCCACCCCAGCCACAAAGCGTCAGGGGCTCTGCATCAATGGAGTCTGTCTTCCTCGATTCCCCGTGTTTCCTTCAACCTCTGAAAGATACATTTGGTTTTTCTCTTTTTCTATAGTAGCTTTATTGAGATGTAATTCACATGTCCCATAACTCACCTATCTGAAGTGTTCGATTCAGTGGTTCCCCAGTCACGGGGTTGTGCAAACATCCCCACACTCGATGTTAGAACATTTCCATCACCCTTCTCATTAGCAGTCACTGCTCATGTTCCCCAAGTCCCCTGACTCTAGGCAACCATTGATCTGCTTTCTGTCTCTATGGATTTGCAGAGTGGAGACATCTCATATAAATAGAACCATTCAATATGTAGTCTACTCTGTCAGCCTTCTTCCACTTAGCATGTTTTTGAGGCTATTCTACCTCGTATGTGTAGCCACACATCATTCTTTTTCATTGTCAAATAATAGTCCACTGCACAGGAGAACCACGTTTTACCTATCCGTCAGTCAATGGGCATTTGGGCAATTACAAATAATGCTGCTGTAAATGTGTAGAAATTTTCATGTGTCAATTTTCATTTTGATAATTCCCCCAATCAAGAGAATTAAGGATCTTAGTGGTTAGCTTTGTGGGGTCCCTACCATGTGCAAGAAACTCTAGTAAGCACATACTATCTCATATAATCTTTGCAGTAGCCCAAGGAGTAGATTTTCTCCCCATTTTCCAAGTGTGGAGACAGGTTCTCTAGCTAATAAGAGGTGGAGCTGGGACTTGAACCCAGTTCTTTGTGATACCATAACACTTACCTTTCACCCTACATCCAGAAGCTGGACAGCTGTGGAGGCTGCCCCTTCCAAGTCACTTGCATTGATTGTCACACTACTTAAGTCTCTGTGATAGGCTACTTAACTACCCTATCTGAACTCAGGGGCTGGGATTTAGCTCAGTTGGTAGAGCGCTGCGCTGTAATCTCAGAGGTCCCGGGTTCAATTCCCAGCACCACAAAAATGGGAGAAGGACCTAGCAATCCGCTCCCAAGGCAATCCCAAAACAGTCAGCCATTGAAAACCCTATGAGGGTCGCTATGAGTCGGATACCGACTCGACGGCACCTAACAACAACAACAATAACATCTGAACTCAATCCTCACACCAACCTCACGAGGCTGTCTTACTATCCCTAAGGGTCAGTGAAGAAAAGAGGTTGAGAGAAGCTTCATAGAAGCTGCATAGCTCTCCTGGGTGACCTGGCTCCTAGGTTCAGCAGAGCCTGGGTTTCAGCATTCTGCAGTAGATTGCAGCCTCTCCCTCACCAGCCTGGCCTCCTCAAGTCCCCTCCCTTCCCACCTCAGGAAGGGTTTTTCCATATGCCAGAATTCCATTGTCAAAGGACCGCACTCCTGTGCCTGTCTGTGCATGTAGACGTGGATCCAAGGGCCTGTGCCTGGTCCCAGAGACCGCATATACAAATCGGACCTCTGGTGGCCTTCCAGGGCATTGCAGGGTTCCTGACGTGCAGACGTGCAATCCACCTTAGCCTTCCCGGCTGCCCCATCAGCAAGCAAGACCCTGAAGCACGCAAAGGACTTCCTCTGGGACAGTTCTGAGGGTGTCTCGGTGAGGAGGGGCTTGGGGAGCTCCTGGAAAAGGAAGATGGCAGCTGGGGGAGGCTGGAGAAGGAGGGTGACGGGAGCGGGTGGCGTACCAACTCTCTTCCTGTGGTTGCCTGCCCACAGCTGCTATCTTGGACGACCCCATGGAGTGCAGCAGAGGGGAGCGGCTCTCCATCACCCTGGCCAAGAACCGCATCAACCGCGCTCCTGAGAGGCTGGGCAAGGCCAAGGTCGAAGTGGACATCTTTGAGCTGCTCAGAGACAGCGAGTACGAGACTGCAGAAACCAGTACGTAGAATGGACAGGGCTGGCCGAGGAGGAGGAGGCGGTGGGGTGAGCTGCACCCCTTGCCAGGCCTCCGACCTAGCTCTGCTCAGTGGGGGAGAGGAACTTGCACCTGCTGGTCCCGTAAGGACCTCAGCCTGGATAAGATACGCAGGGGTCCTTGTGAATTACGTGTTGACTAGAATTAAGATGGAAAGATCATTCATTCATTCGGTCATCCATCCATCCATTCATTATTTTACATGAGGATTCATTTATCTCCTAGACATTTTATACCCAAATCCCTGAAGGAAATGTTGCGCGTGTTCAAGGATGAAGAATTTCGGCCAGCCTAAGGGTAGCTTAGCTGTTACCTGTCTGATTGTGTTGCTGTCTTGTGCTGAGGGTAGCATTTAGGGGAGGAAACTGGGATTGGGATGGAGTTTGGCACGCACCTTGCATAAGCTGGGCTCTTCATCTGTAAAATGGGAATGCTAGGCTGTACTTCGCAAATTTTGCAAGTTGTTGTGAGATTTGTTGTTGTTGCTAGGTGCCTTCTAATCAGGTCTGACTCATAGTGACCCTATGTACAACAGACAAAGCACTGCCCAACACTGTACCACGCCCAGCACTGTTGTCAGTGCTTCTTTGCTATTAATAAGGTGTTCAATGGCCGACTGTGTTTTTGGGAATGGGTTGCCAGGTCTTTCTACCAAGCCTACAGCACCCAGTATTCCCAGGCAGTTTCCCCATCAAAGTACTAACCAGACCTGACCCTGCTCAGCTTCCAAAATCTGATGCATCAGATGCCTCAGTGGTACAGTTGCAGGTGCGGTGAGTTTTAAATTATTTAAAATGTAGAAAAATCCTCGTGAATTCCACTGTTTTATCGACAAAGAGAATAGGTCACTCAAGTCACATTTAGGGCACTTCTACCATGTGCTAGACCTTGCTTTTAATTCTAACAGTAGACTGAGATTCAAGTGTTATTTCCTCTCTTTTAGAAAAGAAACTGAGGCTCAAAGATATTGAATAGCTTGCCTAGACACAGAACTAGTCAGTTGCTGAGCTGCTCTTAGATCCTGCATACCCAGTGCATAATCCGCTCTGCCACCCGAGGGATCTTCTAGCACGTTGCTACTTTCACGTTGGTGACTTTACAGGATTAGGCCCAAGTGAGTGGTCTGGTGCCCTGTAGCCAAGCTGGAAAAGTACAGCCATGATGTAAAAGGAAGGCAAGGAGCTGTGTTAGGCTGTTTTCCTCCACTGGGATGAAGCACCTGAAGGAATCAACTTAAAAAGAGGAAAGGGTTATTTTGGCTCTTAGTTTGAGAGGTTTCAGGCCATGGCTGATTGGCCTTGCTGCCTTGGGCTTTTTGGACAGGTACCACATTATGGTGGGAGCAGGTGGTACAGCAAAATTGCTCTCCTTCTGGTGCGTGGGAAGTAAGAAGAGATAGGAAGAGGGTGGGCCAGGGTCCCAACATCCCCTTCAAGGGCATGCCCTCCATCACTAAGTCCTTATGCTCGGCCCCACCTCCTAAAGGCTCCACCACCTTCCAGTAGTACCACGGCTGGTGGCCAAGCCTTCAACCCATGGGCCTTGTGGAGACAGTAAAGATCCAAACTTTAGCAAGGACCCTCAGCCCAGACAGGTGATCACATGTATTACCTAACACATGGAAGAGTCCTGTCTCCTCCCTTCCAACCCATTTGGACCTTTAACAACACTCAAGGGCAAAAAACAAAAACAAAAAGAAAACAAAAACAACAACAACAACAAAAACCCACACAAATAAAATGAGACGAAAGAACAATTTGCTAAAGTATTCATGGGTGACATCTGGTCTTCCATGTGAGGACCCAGCAGTGTTGTAGTCTGGGCTGTTAGGGTTACAAGAAAAAGAAATATGTTCTCATTGGTGTGTAGCAGGTAGGATATCATGTTGTTGTTGTTAGGTGCCATTGTGTCGGTATCCGACTCATAGCAACCCTGCATACAATAGGCGAAATGCTTTGTCAGTTCTTCTCTGCTATTCATAGGGTTTTCAATGGTGGATTGATTTGTGGGAGTGGGTTGTCAGGTCCTTCTCCCAAGCCTACAGTATCTGGTGTTCCCAGGCGATCTCCCATCCAAGTACTAACCAGGCCTGACCCTGCTTAGCTTCTGAGATCTGATGGGATCAGATGCCACAGGGCTATGGCTACAGGCTAGGATAGCTTAAGGATCCAGAAAGGGAACATGAGAGGAAGGCGGTGGCTGAGACCCCTAGCCTTTCTCTCTTGCTTTCCTGCTCTTGGGCTGGTGGGTCCAGGCTCTTGCCTCTCTGCCAGTTTCCCTGGCTTATTCTTCATCAACCTGTCGCTTAATAACCACCCTGGCCTGATCCACCCTGACTACTCATTCAGGAGCTTTTATTGAATGTCTGCTCTCTTTCTGACATAATTCCAGCCATCATGCATTGAGAACAGTGTTGGAAACAGATAGACGCAGCACCTGCCCTCAGATGGCTTGAAGTCTCCCTGCAGGGTGCACAGTGGCTGCTTCCCTCAGTGCCTCTTACTCTGGACCCCCAGGTAGAGGATCCGATTGGCCCAGCTGTCTTGCTGCCTGGCCACGCTTACCAGCTGCAGGTGTTGGCCAGCCTGCCCACTTACTACCCTTGGGACAGCCTGCATTCTTGTTTCAGTACTTGTGCCTGAGGGTGGATCAGTACAGAACAGGACCATTGAGGCCAGCAGGATCCACGGGCACCGCTGCCTCCAAAAGAGGGTGTGACGGACCAAGTACCAAAATCATCCATGATTAGTTCAGTGAATCAGAAAATATTTGGGGGGTGTCTATTGTAGCTGACCCTATATGATGAGGACTCAGCAGGGAACAGGCAAAAGTCATATTTGTCATGCAGGTTACTTTCTAGTACAGTGAAAGGAAAACTCAGATTTCCCAAGAACTTCCAAATAAAGTCAGAAGTACCAGCAGCTACTTCTTATGAGTCTCCTTGTCTGGTCTGCAGTGTTTCTTTGTCCGGATTTCAAACAAGGGTCTGGATTTCCAAGTCGCTCTGCAGTCCAGACTTCAGAAAAACAGCTCCCCCTTCTTTTTCTTCACTTCTTTGGGGCTCCCCTGGCAGGACCAAGGGTATGTATGTGCCCTTTGTGGCTGTTGTCAGCCGCAGGTGTAAATTCCCTCCCCCACAGCCCCTGCAGCCTGAGTTGGTAAAGTCAGTTTATCTCAAAGATGAAGTCAGATGAGTCAGAGGAAGAAGGGAGATTGGCATCTTTATCCCACACTGCAGGGTTCGGGCATCTTTTTGACGCCCTCCCTTTTTATCAGCAAGTGGCCTTCAGTTCAGCTTTCACAGCTCAGTGTTTGAGGCATGATTAGCATTTGATGGAAAAGAGGGCTTCTGGAGCTTTCTACCCCAAAGGCCTTTCTTGTGAAGCCAGAGCGCTTCCCCACGATGGATTTTAAACACACTCAGAAAGGCTCCAGCCCAGCTTTTTCCTTCCCACAGTAAGGGGGCAGGAGTTAGTGCTGTAGACGGATGGTGGGTGGGCAGGGACTGGGTGTCCAGGAGTATTGGGGGAAGGCAGGTAGGAAGGAGGCAGGATCCCTGGGAGGAGGAGGAGGGCTGTTAGGGCTGTGATCCCTCTCTAGGGGAGTCCACATGGTGTAAGGATTAGGATCATGGATTTTAGAATCAGACTGAGCAGGGCCACATCTTGGCTCTACCATTAATTAAATGTGTGATGTGCTGATCTCATGCCTTAGTTTCCTCACTGGTCAAATGAGGTGATGGCAACGTCACCTCATCAGGTCATTTGGAGTCTTCCATGAGACTGTGAGGTGAAGTGGTCACCACAGTGCACACAGCAGGTCTCTGGTACGAGGCAGCTCTGGCTTTTACAGTTGGCTTTAGTCTTCGCTCATCACGGTGAGCAGGCTCCCTGCAGCCCCTCTCCTCTGTTTTAGGGTTGGGCTGGACCCACGCAGCAGCCTGATCTCCCAGCTCTTCTCAGGTGGCTTGATTTATGTCACTGTCCACCCTGGCTGGCTAGTCCCCTTCTCTTTCCAGTTTTCTGGGCTTGATGCATCTGATGGCTTGGAGCCTTTGGGGGTTATGGTGGGGCCCCCTCATGCCAGCTAGTGCTCAGTGTCACAGCTCAGCTTTTCCTGCGCTAGTGGCCCAAGCCTAATTTGCACTGTTAATTAAAAACAGGGAAGACGCACTGGGTCCCCAAACAGCTCCCCCAACCCCACAGTCACCAACCTGTGGCCAGAGGCTCTTCTTCAAGAGGACAAAAGAGACGCTGGTGATGATTTTTTTTTTTTTTTTTTTTTTTTTGGTTGTGGAAAGTAGAGGCTCTGATTGAAGTTAGGGTTGCTGTAGTCCAGCGGGGTACAGTTGTGGCTGACTTTCAGTAATAGGTGGGTTTCAAAAAGCTCTGTACACATCACACTTAATGAATCACGTTTAAGGTGGGCAGGTCAGGCCAGGGAAGCAGTGGATATTTCTAGAATCAAAGATGAAGAAGTGAATAGACAGTAAGGATGCTGGCATCTAGAGGTCACCTCCCTTGTCTGGTGTCTGAGCACAAGGCTTGGAGATGAAAAGTATCACATAAGGCATTAATAGCCAACCTGGAAACTGGAAAGACAGGAGTAGGAAATCAGCCCCTGTTTGTCTGGTTCAAGTAGACAGATTTTCATACAGTGGGTTTAGTTAAAGCGAGGATCACTGGTAAAACTTCCTGGGACCCACATGGTTCTCCTCCCACCTCTGCCCTTTACCTGATTGCCTCGGGCTTCTCCATGTCTGACTTTCCAACTCCCTCTCTGCAACCCACACATCTGAAATGAAAGGGATGGACAAGACCTATTAGGCCTTGTCCCCTCCCGCCTGGCGCTTCCCTCTGCCTTCTGTATCTTATCTCTGTCATTCCTCTCTTTTGCAGGGAGCTCCCATAAGGCAGTGGAGGTCCTCTTCCATAGATCACTGTGTCTCCTGTGACGATTGTATTAGAGCTCAACTAAGCACCACCCCTTTTCCACCCAAACACCCAGAGGCACTGGCCCTGCTGCTGCCAGAGCCAGTTGGAGGCTTCATTTACTGCCGAGTGAGAAGCAGGGGGCTGCCTGTCAACCCCTCACCTTTGTCTCTGTCCGTCCGTCTCTGTGAGGCTGAGCTGCCAGCCCTGTGGACACCCAGGGACACACTGGTTGCCGGGGCGTCCTGCAACCCCAGTGTGTGCGGTGTGGGGCACTGTGTGTGACGACCCAGCTCAGCTGAGCTGCTCCTCCTGCACAGGCCCCCCAGCTTCTTGAGGGGTCCATGGGCATGGCCGCCAGTGATTCATTGTCACGTCCTGTCAGTGAGGGCTGGCACCCCTCCATCAGCTCAGTATAACAAGGAAGAGAAGTGAGAGGCTGGAGGAGAAAGCGGTGCAAAAGGCTAAGGAGGGATGAGTCGTTCAACGAACATGCCTGGCTCCACCCCTCTAAGTTTCCTACGACACGTACGCATGACATGCGCTCAGAAAACATAGTGAATACAGTGCTTAAAAATCATCTGGCCTGCCGGGTGCGGTGGCGCATGCCTGTAATCCCAGTGGCTTTGGAGGCAGAGGCAGGAGGATGGCAAGTTCAAGACCAGAGGCAGTCTGCGTAATTTAGCGAGACCCTGGGTAAAGAAAAAAAAGGGGGGGCGGGCTGGGGTGCAGCTCAGTGGTCCAGCACTTGCATAGCATGCAAGCACAAGGTCCTGGGTTCAACCCCAGTATTGCCAAAAAAAA